>APFE031529511.1:19252-47097 GCA_000404065.3 Pinus taeda | reverse complement strand
ATAAACATGATTTTTGATGACTTTCTCTCTTTTTTGAAGTTTGACATGGAGAGCAGAGGTATAAGGCTTGACAAGGAGAATAATATGACTATTGATGGAGCCATATTAACTGCAGATAGTCATGGTGACAAATTTCAGTGTAACAATAATCTTCCTGACCTCTCTTGCAGTCTTGGTGGTTAAACTCCTACAAGAAACGGGCAGCGAAGATGATCATTTGCAATAGAGAATCAATCAAATGACTCATTTGCAGCAAACTAGAGAGGAGGTATTTCAAAGCACTTTCAAGCTACAATAGAGAATCAAGAAGATATATGATTGAAAGGAAAAGGCAGACAAGTTTCAAATAGACGACATAGTGCTGAAATGGGATGCAAGGAAAGAAGAGAAAGGTAGGCATGTCAAGTTTGAAAATATTTGGAAAGGACCTTACACGAATGGTGCATATTGGGGCCAAAATGCTTTAATGGTGAAGACTACCCCAGTGGGCTGGTCAACGAGCGGCTACTCAAACGGTACTATTTGTGAAATGTTTTCTATTGTCATATGTATCATTGTACATACCAGTTTGTTTAAATTCCACTGCAAGTGTATACTATTTTCATTCTTTCAGTTTGGGGCCTAAGGTGAAGTCTATAAAACTGAGGTTTGATTTCAGTTTTGGTTTGGTTTGTTTGAGTCAGGTCTTTAAGTCGATTTCAGTCTTGAAATTGAATCAGTTTTGAGTCATATTTCATTTTTTAAATTGAGTCAAGAGTTTGGTTTTGGTTTGTCGAAGTTATTGACTCCATAGGCCAATGGACAAAGGCACTGTCTACTTTCCCAGAGATCTATAGTTCTTGGCACCTCCAAGGAGCTACCGTCCCCTTTGGAGCCAATGTTAGTGTCGGTATCTTCATCCCTCCATCAAAGATCAAATTCTCTTGTTGCATTGCATATTAGGTGTCTCACTCAGTCAACTGCATTCCATTAGGAGCATGGATCATCTGACAGTACTATCTTGGTGTACATCTTCCCTCATGTCCTTTCCCTGCTAGTCCATTTCCATTCCTCAAGATCATCTGCGGTCACTTTTTGTTTTAAAATTTGCAAGAGTCATTTTTAGGGTTTCAGTTTCATTAGGTCTAGGGTTTCATCAAAAAGGTCTTCAAAGTTTCCAATAACAGTCAGCAGGTGCATGAGGATGTTGAATAAAGTTCCAGTATCAATAAATTTCATAATCACTTGCTCAGAAATGTATTTTTCTCCAAACCCTGTTTTGAGGAAAAACAGAGTATTTTAGGTTTTTATTGTATAAATTCATGTAATTTCAGCTCTCTTATATGTAAATCATTTCAGTGGCAGGCCTGGTCACCTTGCCAAGCTTCAGTTGTTCCATCCCCTACAAGACAAACAAAAAATCAAGTCATTCAGTTCATCAAAGGCACAAATAAAGTAAACTATCCAAAAATAGAGTTGAAAAAGTAAGTTACAATGCAAACATTATTAAAGTGGGTTTTATGAATCGAAAATCAAAATGCTCTTGTATATAAATCATTTTTCATAATTGAAAAAGCTCATTTGCATTCAAAGAAGGAATATTGAGCAAAAGAAGGTCGTGTTGAGCAAAGGAGGCAAGCTTGGATTAAAACTGTGTAAGTTTGTGGGCGTGACGCATTGGCTGAGAGGCACGACACATACAAGTGGCGCGATGCATTGGGTCGCCGACCACAGTGTTAAAAATATATTGGTGCGGCGCATTGAGTTTGTGGTGTGGTGCATAGAGCTACCAAGCCCGATTTCATCACAAACACCCTCATATTCCCAAATTTTCTCAATCCAATGGCGTGCAAATAAGTTTACAGCTCTTCCCTTACTAGTGAAAGTGTTCTTCTTAAATTTTATTGTGGTTTAGTGTGAAAAAGCTCAAACCCTACCTCTTTGCAATTTCTCAAAAAACAATTACCTAGGGTTTGCATTTGTGATTTTGCTGCCAAGTTCACTCCACCACTCCCTCACTTTTTGACTCCTCCATTTATTTTCCAGTTCATCCACTCATTCCCTAACTCCCATATTCCTAAAAAATCATTCACCCCTATCCCCAATTTCCATTTTCCCAAATCCTAACTACAAAATCCAAAAACCCTAATTGTTTTCCCTAAGCTTACATACTATTCCCGAACCCCCTATTTCATAAACAACTTGTCATAATAGTCCAAAAACCCCTCATACCCTCTCCCTCCATAGTTCCTCATATATTCTTACCCTTGGTGGCTAAAAACTAAAAACACCATGAAAATCTTCATACTCATCAAGAAAACTCACACACTAGCAAACATGGAGTCTGATCCTTCATATGACTGAGATGAAGAGACACACAGTGACTCTCCTACATAAATGCATGCACCAAGGAGACCTCACAAGGGTGGCAAACATATAGAAGAGGAGCCTACTTCACTTGCTGAGCTGCAGGCATGCCCTCTTGCTATCACATGCTTCCAACACCAATCATGTTATCAGTTCTGTGAGATGGTTGCTAGAGTCCAGTATCATCATGAGTTGGCCAGGTTGTTTGTGCTTCATCTACATAATGGCCAAACCACTCTAGCTGGTGTCACATTCACCTTAACATTGGAGTCTATTTCCCTAGCAACCGACATTCCTAATGTCGAAGAGTAGTGGAATAGAAGGCGGAAAATTGACAAGGAACATTATAAGCCATACATCAAGCCCAGTTATTTAAGACAACTCAAGAGATTTTTTCCCTTCGGTACTTGAAAGACTCATATGCTCCTTGATGAAACTCATCATGAAGTATTTCAGCTGTGAGGGACAATTTTCTTGCCTATATGCCTATCATATCAGATTGTTGATGCACTTTACCAGAGTGAGAATGATGAATCTCCCCTACTTCATGTGTTGAAATATTGAGAAGATGACCACCCTAGTACTACAGAAGACTCCTCAACAGTAGTTTAACAATATATATCATTTTTCACTCATCAAAATTGTGGTCATGCATCAGCTTGGTTTGCAGAGCATCTCACGGGAGGTTTTCATTTCTCATGAGTTATTCACAACTCCTTAGGTACCTCCATAAGCTTTTCATGAGATAGGTGGACCTTCACATTAGCAGGAGGGTCATGAGACACAGACCACTAGCATGTCGGTATTTGTCACCTATCAAAAAGGCACTAGAGGGTTGGTTGCAGTAGAAAAGCGACTATTATCTCCACCTGGGGTGGAAGGGGTCTTGCTTCCTTCATCAGCACAACAAGTTTAGGACAAGGGCAAAAGGCCATTACATGATGAGGGGCCTTCAGGTGAGCAGGAGACCGATTTCATTGTCATTCAAGATGATGACACTGATTTGGGCCCACAAAGCTTAAAGCTCAAGGAGGTCATCCAAGAGCAACAGGCGGAAATCAATGCTTTTTCCCTCAACTTAGAAAAAGATAAGTGGACAATAAACTACCTGGAGCAAAGAAACAAGTAACTTGAGGATCAACAAACGATTATGGAGCTTCAAAACATACGAGAAAACTAGCAAGCTGCCAAAAGGAGGAAGGTGAAGCTCACATCACTTGAACAAGAAATCAATGTTGATCATGAGTCTTGGCTTGAGAGAGCTAATAACCACTTGGAAAATTTGTTAGAGAAGGCCAACAGGGAGAAAATAATGTAGAGGCACATGGCCTACCATTACTTGTCAAGAAACAAAGTGTGCAAGGCTAGAATCAAGAACTTGAAGGCTAAGTCGAAGAGGGCATCGAGAAGGAAAAAGGAGCAAGATAGACTCCAGATATTGGTTGAGGCTTGCTTGGCCCAACACATCACTTGATGGAGAGGACTCAACCCAAATTTCAAAAAATTTGGGGCACTTTTTGCATTTTTGGAAATTTTGGGCTAAAACGCAGAATTTTCTGCCCTATGTGCCATGCCACCTGGTGCTTGCTTTTGATGGAGGCCTCCAAATGAGAAAAACTTAGCATTTTTGGATTTATCATGAAGAAATATGCGTGCTCACCAATGGCCAAGAAGATTTGATAGGTTTTGAGCCCTCAAAAAAGGTCAAAACACCCAAAAAAATACCTTACTGCCCCTATTTTGACACACACGAAGCAGTGATGGGAGAACTCAGTTTTGGAGGGGCAAATGGAGGCCAAATTCAAAAATTCCACTTGTTCACATACCCTTCCAAAAAATATGAGTTGCAGACCCGATGGTCCCATTATAACACACCCTAATTAATATCGCATCCATCGTGTCAAAACCTTTGCAAGTTATGAAGCCTTGTCACATTAAAACTTTGATTGCGATATAATATATGGACCTAAATAGTTTATGGTAACAGCCCTAATGAAATATTGCATCTGGCTATTGGAACTTCCATATCGCAATTCATAAAGTGATGTCACATTAAAAACTGCAATTGAGATATTATTGCAGACCCGACTACACCACTATGGCATAACTTAATGTAATATCGCATCTGTTGATTCACAAGTTTCGAAGGGATGACATGTAAAACCTCTGATTGCGATAATATTGTGGACCCGATGGATTCATTAAAAATAGTTCATTAAATATTGCATCTACTCCATTGGAATACAGAGCATGTGCACACTTGTAAAACCTTCAATTTTTATGAAGTTGCAATTGCGGGATTAAAGGAATGACTCCGATTCTCATGAAATTGCCATTGCAAGATTAAAGGTGATGGCATAGCATGTGGGTATAATAGCTCTTATACGGTTTCCGTGAATAATCAAGTCTATGGATAAAAGACTCTCTGATATATATTTTTAATATACAAGTCAACCTCCCTCCAATAGATGCGTCCTTTGGTCATTGGTGAAACTCGTATAAAAACGAGTTAAAATGCTTCAATTATGAGTATCTATCTTAGGCATAAAAATAGAGCATAAAGAAGTTCACAACTTGTGAAGTTGAATAGACAAAGGAAGCTGAAGGAACAATAGAAAGAAAGCCAACGGTCGAGTGAGCATAGAGGAAGCTGAATGTCTAGTGGAAGACAAAGGTAAAAAACATTTTGTTGATTGGGTTAATCATTGAAAGTTCGAACATATAATTAATCCGTAGAAGTGTAGCCCATGATCTATTAAAAAGGGACTACATAAGATAGGGTTGTTTTATAATTGTGCCACAACCTGTAGCCGCAATAGTCACTCTTCTGAAGCAATTACCCCTAAAGCAATTATCATGACTGTTAGAATAAAGGGTTGAAACAAAGAGTTTTGTTTGTGCAAGATCATTTAAGATACATTGACGATTGTAACCATTATGCGTTAGTCATCATGATGTGACTTGGAGATTCCGTTTGAGAAATATGAAGAGTTGTGAAGACTCCTTCATATGAAGGTAGGTTGTCATTAATGAAGTGATTTGGAGAAGGCATTGGTGAAGAGATTGACAAGGCTCATTGAAGAAGATATTGGGAGACGTGAAGTACAACCAAACATACCTTGACAAAGTGAACTAGATATAGGGTTGGATCCCTTGAGGTTGGTGCCTAAAAATTGACAAGTTTGGAGCCTTGGAAGTCCAAGTCAGTGCTTAGAAAATATAGGTTGGAGCTTGGAAGATTGAGGATTGGTGTCCTTCGAGTTGGTGATCCTAAACTCAAGGTTGGTGCCTTGGATAAGATAGGGTCAAATCCCTAGAGGTCAGAGCCTCACTAAAGTCCAAGTAGGTTCTTAGCACATCCCAGGTTGGAGCTTGGGTGTCTTCATCAAGGGTTGGATCCCTACCCATATTGCACTTCATTCATTATAAATATTATATTAATAAAAGCGTTTACTTCTATTTTTCATTTTTGTGTTCTAAATATGAGTGATCTAACTAGTAAAATTAACAATTGAGAAGAAATACTAATTCACCCCCCTCTCAGTATTTCCAACAATTGGTATCAGAGCCAGTACCTTAACTCAAATCCTAATAGCTTGAAGGTTGATCATTAGAACACAAATGGTGAAGCCAAGGAAGAAAGTCTTCAATCCTCCTAAAGATGTGTCTTCCTCAACCACCAAAATTGAAGTCAATCAATTTGTGAAGGCTCCATTGTTCAATGGAAACTTTGATATATGGGAGGCAAGAATGAGGAATTTCTTAAAGACTCATAGCATTTAAGACCCAAGTTCATGGAAATTAAACATGGTATCAGAGCATATCTAAGCTACTTTGAGGGACAATAAATCAAAGTGTGGACAAAGAAATGAAAAAGAGGGAGTTGTGGGTGTTTGGATCATGTAGTACAGGGGTCAACAAAAGACATGGAGATGTGGTCTCAATAGACTACATGATGAGATGGGTTGGGAGTTTTGGTGGATCGGTGGAGAACTTGGTGCACTTCAGCATGTTGTGTGGCAGTCTGTAGATCATGGACTTCCTATGTCTTGTCATGGATGGTTGGGACAACTCGAGGGTTTCTTTGGCAGGGAAGAGATCAGGTTGATTGATATGGCTTCATTTGATGGACTATAGGTTGGGACGCTAGATTCTTCATAAGATCATAATGTTTCATATCCAAGATTGGATGGATTTGCATCAATGACATTTGATCTAGGAGGATGAGTGCTTGCAAGACTGAGTAGGGAAGAAAGCTCAATCCTCCAAATTCTCAATCCTCATGGCTTGGAGTACCTAGAAATCTATAAAAATCAACACTCCCTCTTAGCGAGGGAGATACTTCCAAGACTAGGAAGTAACCATCATCATCGGTGACAATAGCCCATATGATGTCCATCAATGCAGCATACCTTATCTAATGAACCCGAAAACCTTGGTAGTACCTCTATCTAAACCTAAAGATCACAAACCTCCATCGGATTCCTCCCTATAAGTCTAGACTTCCTTTTAGCCTACATGATCTTCATTAGCTCAATCCTACAAGTCCTTAACCTTTTGGATCAAATACTACTCATGCAAATCCCTCAAACCTTGGATATGCAACATCATGATCTGATGAATACTCTAGCATGCCAATCTGAAGTCCATCACATGAAGCCATCTCGATCAACCTAATCTCATCGATGCCAAAGAAATCCTCGAGCTATCCTAACTATCCATGACAAGTCAAAGGAATTCCATCATATTAAAAGCACCACACAACATATTGAAGGGCAATAGGTTCACCACTGATCCACCAGAACTCCCAGCCCATCTCGCCATGTAACCTATCAAGACCACATCTCCATGTCCTTATCTTAACCATCTGCTCCATGATCTAGACACCCACAACTCTCTTTGAGTTTTTTTGTTGTGAAAAGTCTCATTCATTTCCCTTAAAAATAGGTCAGCTTCCCTTTGATACCATGTTTTTTTCCACGAACTTGGTGTCTAGGATAGAGACTTAAAATATTTGATACTACCACACCAAGAATCACAACGATACTACTTTACAGAGTAGAATATAAACAATAGTAGTTCCACTAGTGCAAAAAATATAGACAACTTTTTACAAATTTCAACCCAACTTCATTATATTATACAACAGTCTAGGTCTCCCATATCAAGGATAATGAACCTCATACATTTATTGATACAAGACACAAAATTGGGGCTCGGTGTCAATCCATCGACAACCAATTTTCCCTCAAAAAGACAATATGACGATGTGGCTGATGTAGTTGACTCTCTCAGCTCCTCCCGATCATACCTTGTACCTTCCTAGTCCTTTGGCTCCCAATCTATAGCTCTTGCATTGATTAATGCTCCAAGTCCATCTAACGACTGAATCTTGACTTCCAACCTACTCATTAGTTTATCGTTCGTCCATTAACACATCAACAGATCAAGGCTCATGTCGAGTTGTTCACAACTCCCCTTGTGAACAATGCTCAATATGACCACCACTAATCCTTAGCTACTGAGGGACTTCATCCCGCTATGGTCTGCATATGCTTCTCCAATGAAGACCAACGTAGGGCACAAACGGTTGCCATTCATCACTCCAAGATGTGCATCTCCCACAATGAACACGGGCTAGGAGGATTTCACACCGTCTCTTGTATAAGTCCTTCTCCACACACAAGTTTAGGGCTGCTCAACTTCTCCTAGCTGATTAGACCCTTGACCTCAATGACTACCACTCTAGCAGCTACATTTTTCCATCAAAGTGTTGCACATCGGGCTTCAACTTAAAGACTATCATGTTTGTAACAACCCTCAGGAAAGTTCCATGTAATAAATGTTAAAAATAATAAACATAGATGTAAGGGACACTTATTCCAAGATGAATGTTGGGAAAGACATCCTAGGGGGTGTTCATTTGATTGTTTATGGCTAAGAAAATTGGCAAAGGAAATGGCTATTGCATTAAAAGGCATTTTGGCACATTTATTTATGGAAATAATGGAAATTAGGAGAAAAAAGAGGTGAAAGGTCACAAGTTGCATGCGAGGAGGAAAATGAACAAAAATAATGGAAAATGAAGAAAACAGAGGCCTTATTCATTAAAAGGCTTCTCAGGACCAGTTGGTAACCTTTTTGTTAGTTCATTTTCTGAGCTCTCTCACTATTCTCTCTCTCTCTCTCTCTCTCTCTCATACTCTTGGAGACTTAGAGTTTTCTTGGAGCATTCTTAGTGGGTGTGGCATACTTGGATTCTTGGTGAAAGAAGTCAAAGGAAGAGCAGGAAAGTGTAAGAAGGCATCAACGTCAGCTGCTACATCAAAGTTTCTTGCAAGTAACGAGTTGCATGTATGATTTATTCACTATTTTTGGCATTCATGGCATATGTATGTGGTTTCTTTGGTTAACAAAGGCTGCAACAAGTCGAAACCAAGAATGTAATCATGATGTTTCACCTACAACCTTTGTTAACATGTCCACAATGACAATGATGTAATCATGTTGCTTCATTGTTTTCGGCAACCCTATGATGAAGTCCGTGGGAATGACCTCCCATTTGAATTATGGAATCACACTCAGATGTAGTAGCCCACTTGTATCTTTACACTCTTCTTTTACTCAGTGAGAATCAAAACATCTAGCCACAAACTCTGCTACATCACTCTTCAAGTTATGCCAATAATAAGGTCTCTTTACTTTTGTTAGTGTCTTCTGGTACCCTGGGTGACTTGATTTTGGTTTCACATGAAACTCCCCAAATAACACCTTCTTGAGATCACTCTCATCTGACACATATATCCTTTCTCGGAACTTGACCAATTCATCTGCTATAAGATGATAGTTCAAGTCCTCTGCACCTACACGTGTACCTGTACCACTACTTGTACTTGTAACTGTACCATCATTTGTAGTTGTACAATCACCTTTACCTATGCTTGTACATGTACGATGACCTATAGATGTACCTCTACTATCACTATGCTGTAAGCTATGCACAATATCCATATATCTGACATCCTACTCTCTTTCTCGCAAGATCCTATCCTGTAAATCTATCTCATAAGAACTAATAGTTGCTAAGTGATTCACCTGTATCCGTCTACTCAGAGAATCTTCTCCTTACCTTTGATGTACCTGATCACAAAATCAAACTCGTTGATTGTGGCCAACCCTCTAGCCTGCCTGGCATTCAGATTCGACTAGTAAAACAGATGTCTCAACCCACTGTGATCACTCATCTTGGACATTTTATCGATCTCAGGATCTGAGGATGATGAGGACTCACCCCCCTATCTTCTTTTAGTATCACCTTCGAATCTTTCTGCAGCAATGATGTTTGCTTCTATTTCAAAGGCTACATTTTGTAGCCAAAGAAGCACATCTTCTTTCTCTTAACAGCAGGAATAACTGAGAATCGAAAGCATTGGCATAAGTGATCATGGCAGAAGTAGGGGTGGGTTTCACTTCATATAGTATTTTGCTATACAAATGATTGAATCTCATGTTGAAGTCAGACAACAACTCACCATTCTCCCTCTGCAAGTTCCCAAACTCATTATAATAAAAGAGCAAATCTTTATTATCCCCCCAATGCTTTAAAAACACATCATATAAGGCCTCAATAATTGCAATAGACCTAGGGGTAATTCTCTAAACCATTTTCTAGCCTCCCCATCTAGGCTTTGGACAAAAGCCCTCATCTACACATCCACTTCATTGATATCCAGGTTATCAACATAGCGATAAAAGGACTCTGGATGCTTTTCAGCTATTACTCCTTCTGTACCAGTAAACTTAGGCATATATTCTTGATAATCTCCTACATGCATGGCATTTAAAGAAACAGGAAAGACCAAGGGTCCATATCTAGCAGCAATGATTCTTTCTATCTTCGTAGGAGCTTGTTGGCCTGCCATGACTGAGGTAGGTGAAAGGATACTGGTAGATTGAGTGGTATGAATCAACGAAGTGGATGACAGAGACAGAAGAATATGATGGACAACATGGGATGCTTTCTTTGGACTGAGATCTGAAAGGGAAATGAATGAACATGAGCTATATCAATCTTTGAAGGTATTTCTACACTAGTAGAGATACATGGGACTTTTTAGGCTTACCTGATACTAACGCTCCTTTCTACGATATTTTCTTCTACTTAACAATCTTCTCAGGGTCAGGCACTGGATCAACTGGTGATTTCTGAGGATTTCTTCGAGCATGCCTCACAAACTAAGCCAGGACTGGAATGTGGAGTCGCCAAAGGTTGGTCTTCTTCCATTGGAGTCGCCATATAGGTGATTACAACCAAAATATGTGTCCAAACCTTGTCTATCATCAAAGCTTGGAACTGTGTCATCTCCCAGGGAAGCTGAGCTTCAATCTTTGATCCCCGGCAACGTCACAAATTAATGTTATCACCCCAAGAAACTCTCCATGATGACCCTTATCTTCTTTGTATCTACTGTAATTCCCTTCTTGGAGAAAACATGTCCCAAGTAGTGTACCTCAGTCCGAAAGAAACTACTCTTTCTAAACTTAGTCTATAAGTGATGCTCTTTTAGAAATCTCAACCCTACTGCTAAATTCTCGATGTGCTCTTCCTCATTTTTAGAATATACCAGTATATCATAAATGAACAAAATAAAAAACTTATCCGAATATGGATGCAATACACTATTTATAAAACACATGAATGTAGTTAGAGCATTAGTTAAACCAAATGGAACAACAACAAACTCATAATGCCCATACCTGAACCTGAATGAAGTCTTGTAAATGTCCTCCTCTTTGATGCATACTTGATGCTATCCAGATCTCAAATCAATCTTTGAGAACACTGCTACTACCTTCAACTGATTGAACAATTCATCAATCCTTGGCAAAGGATATCTATTCTTGATAGTCACTTCATTCAACTACGTGTAGTCAATGCATAATTTGAGAGTACCATCTTTCTTCCTTACAAACAAGGTCAGTACACCCCAAGGTGATACACTTGGTCTAATGTATCCCTTGTCCAACATTTCCTTCAGCTCCAATTTTAACTCAACCAACTCAGGTGTGCTCATCCTGTAAGGTTCTTTAGATGTTGGAGCTACCCCTGGCACTGGCTCAATAGAAAAATATACCTCCATGTGAGGTGTCAACTCTGTAATGCCTTAAGGAAATACATCCCGAGGCTGCTACAAAAATGGGTACTTGCTCAACACATCCACATCCTTAGCCCCCTTGCCCTTATCTCTAGAAATCTTTACTATGAATAGCTTGCACCCTTTCCTGCAACTACACTTTTCTTGCATAGTTGTCACCATCCTAACTGATGTGGATTTCTTCTTATCTTGCAAGACTCTTGGTTTTCCATTGTCATCACCACACTCAATTGCTTTGTAATAGAAGTCAAACATGGTTCTATGTAGATACAACCAATACATGCCCAATAACATATTGTACGAACCCGACAATAATACATTCAAATGTACTATGGTATGCATATCATTCAAATCAAATGTGCAATTTCTTACCCAATGATGCACTTGCCTCTTTGTACCTATAGTGAACCACACTAACCAAGACTTTGCATGAAACTCCTTATTCAAGCCACACTTATACACCAAGTTAGCACTAGCATAGCTATAATTAGATCCAAGGTCAATCAAAAGAGAAATAACTTGATCATAAAGCTTACACTCCATATCGATGATAGATGTATGATGCTCTCCTTGTTTGATATCCAAGGGTGCATAGATACATGGAATACTTTGACCAATGTCTCCAATAATTTGTTCCTCCTTTGCACTATATATCTGAGGTCTACCACCTTGATTATATGCACAATATCCCCTGCGATGATCTTTGCCACAAGTCCAACATTCTATAGGCCTCCATAATCCATTTTTATTATTTTCTTGAGATTGATGCCCATATCGTCTTTCTGATGCATTAAACCTCTTATGTGCTACAACATTCTCCTTATTATCTGTACCCTATGGCCTTGCTCACATTTTATCCCATTTTCCTTTGCACTTTACATTACCTCTCCAATTTGGCTTAGTCTCAACGATACATCTCGATTGTTCATAGCAATGCTTTAACTTTCTAATGGTCTCCTCCAAATATCTAGGCTCAACGAATTTAATTATATCTTTCAATGCAATCAATATTTCACTAATGAATCTCTGAATCTTAGCCTTCTCCTCATTGAGGTCAAGAAAATACCTCAACAATTCCAAGAACTTACTAGTGTACTCATCATTTTTGATGGATCCCACCTTTAGTTCATAGAATTATTTTTCCCTATCATGAATGTACCTTTCTAACAAGCAATTATTCTTAAAGAGCCACTAAAACTTATTCCAAGACAAATATTCTTCATTTATGTCCCTGACACTCTTTAGATCTTCCCACCAGATGTCTTCTTTAACTTTAAGACTAAAAGTAGCCACTCTAGCTTTCATGTTCTCTTAGTAGTCGTGTAGCTTGAAGAACTTCTTCATACCAAGTAACCAAGCCTCTGCATCCTATGAGACCTCTCCATTAAAAGTAGGTGGATTTTCTTTCTTAAACTCATCCGGCAAGTATCTCCTATCACTCCTCCTATAAAGATGATAATGGTGGCGATCATAGTGCCTATCAGAATCATAACTAGATTCGTAACTATGTCTATCCCTTCTACTCTCCGGAGTGTACAAAAATCTGTCATCTCATATTATGTCCTCTCTAACTGATCATTGATCGACATGAGATCTTCTACCATATGCCCCATGTAGATCCTACTCATGGCTGATCCGAAGTAGTCCTTGCCACTACAAATTTGACAAACTCTGGAGTAGTCCTTTAAGCTTCTCAACATTATTGTTGGCCCTTAGTTTTGGTCTATTTTTGCTTAGCGAAACCTACTTAATTCTTATATTTTCCATCCATTTTCCATCATATCCATTTCAATTTGATGTATTTTATGCATATTCAGGTGTTTAATTTTAATTTTGCAATTTCTAGAAGTTTTTATGAAAAATGAGTTTCAAGTGCAATTTTGGACTGAATCAGAAATTCCTGTAATAGCTATGTGGATGGCATGTTTGCAGGACACTTGGGCTCGAGTTTGATGCATGGATGGACATTGGGAACTAGGACTAAGCTAACTCCACTTGGTTCGGCCAGAACAAGCTTTATTAGGCCCGATCAAGGCTGGTCAAACATGACTAGTCACTAGAAAATCCCCAGGAAATAGGGCAGTTTTGAGATTTTATGGGATTGACCATATTTCTTGGGATGAATTGGATGAGTTTGAATTAGATAGGTGGATATGAGTAGATATGAGTGTTAGAGATAATATAGATCAATTTGTTTCATTAAACCTCTATTTAAAGCCAAGACTTTGATGGTTTTTGTAATGGAATTTGTATGTAACTTTTGTATAATTGGAGTTGGGAGCTAATTTGAAAAACTTGCTTCATTCCAATTTTTTGTTCATGCTTGGTTGATTTACTGAAGTTGTTGTAGCTGAGATTTCTTCAAGTGTGCAAGGCAAGGGTGGAGGGCCCCCACACCAAGCTAAGTACACTTCTTGGTTCAATTTTCATAGTTTTCATAGACTAATTTTTGTTTCAAATGTATTTAGATGTGTGATGATTGCTGAATGAATATTGGTTTAATTCTAATCTACATATGAAGGGACAGAAAGGAATTTAAGTTAAATTCCCCTTCTATTTGATCTTGAACTAAAACTTAATTTCATTCTCCATTTCTCATTTGAAGTTATTTATGCATTTCCGGTTTGAAGCAATGGTGATTGTGATATAGTAGGATTGTGAAGAAGGACAATTTGGACCTTCTTAGTTAGGAGCCTCTTCTTTTACATCTTCTGTATCATAAGCCTTTGTTAATTAGTGCTCTTAGATTTATCTTCATGAAAGTAGTGTTGTAGGGAAGGACAACTTGGTTCTCCTAAGCTAGGAGCCTCTTCCCTCATATATTACATAAATGAATTAGAAATTGTGAAAATAGGTTTATATTTGTAATATGTACTTCTTTAAATCTTCAAATTTTATCTTCTAAACTTGATTATATCTGATGTCCATATACAGTGGATTTGCCTCCAAGTTTTACAAACCCAGATTGATAATTAAATACTTGTGTTAATTTAGTCAATAAATTAGCCCAACAGTTACTACCAAATTGGATTCCCAACACCATACTTCTCTTTGGATTTGTAGGGAGAATCTTTGTAGTCAACCATCTAGCTAGCCATTTGATATATCTTCCTGCAAGGCATAATATGCCAAATAAACCAAATGAGCATGATACATGTGTACCGTAATCATAACAACATATTGACATACACAAGTAAATGTAACAACTCATAAACATCATTCTAACTAGGGTCTAGCCATCAATGCAAGGCCATATCAACAATGCATGCTATGACCTCATGCACAAAAAAGACCATTACTCCATTGTACATATTGCTGCATGCAACCAAAAACATGCATAAGAAATGCCTAACCAACTACAAATACGCATAATCAAATGTAGTCGAACATAATCGACAAGTTCTTGAAATCAACTTACAAGACTGATACATGTAATCAAAATATTCAAATTGTAACCTAACATACAAGGATGTAAGTAGGGATGCAAAATCAACATATAAGCAACATATAACCATATGAAACTAGTCACATGCTCATGAAAAATATCTTTCATGAAATCAACATCAAATTCTCCATGATAACCATATTACAACCCTAATCAATCATCAACAAAATGTAACAAGTATATAAGTGTAAGAGACACATATGCAACTGACATGCATGCATGACTAACACATTCAACCCATCTAGTCGTAGATTTGAATCACGTTCTGATACCACTCCGTAACACTCTCCTCTCAGGCCTACCCAAAGTAACCATGTGAACTGTGTAAACATGTGAAGAGAGGCTAATATGGTCAGATTCAACCTCCTATGTGACCTTAAGGAAGTGTAATCGACGAAACATCACTAGCTCCTCCACACACACTATAAATATTTGACAAGCTTTAGTAAAACCTTTTTCAAGCTATGGGGTTAAAATTTAAGTTATGGAGATGTGTTTTTGGAATTCATTGAACTTTCTTTCATTACCCTTCCTCATAAGGCAATAAATTCCTTATTGCAGCAATTTAGGATAGCAAAATACTTTCCCACAAATTCCTCCCAACAAGAATATCATAGGAACCCAATGGAATGATATATAAATATGCAGTTGTGTCTACCCCATTCAAATTTATAGGATAGCTCTTGAAAATTTTTCTAATATTTCTCTTGGATCCAATGGTTTGTTTAGCGGCCAAGATATTTCAATATGGTTATTTTTCGAGTGAAATATATCCGCTAGCTTAGAATCATAATGTGACTAAATTACACTAGCCTTATCTTCCACCTCAATCATGTGTAACTCACGTTGAACTAATAGATCTTCAAAGGATGCATATATGTTCAGAATATTCGTCATTATTATCCCATTATCAAACCTCTAACATTGCACTTTCAGTCAGACTCGTCATGGTGGTTTTTATCTTAATTAGATATGGTCTACTCCGATGTCCACTAGACTATGTCTTGATTGATTGTCAATTGTTGGAAAAAACAATTGGTGTATATAGAAGAGAAAGAATCATTTTAAAGATAAAGAGAAAGGCACTTAACTTCATAAAAAAAAATCATATGATTGGTGGGGCAAGGAAGATGGAAAGTTTGCGATGTAATGACTCAAAATCCTCATTCTATCTAGTGAAAAAGTTCATCCTTCAACCTCAATATTTTATCATAAATGTTCCTAGGATTTGATTTAAGAAACAATAGAGGAGAGTGCAAAACTCACACCATGTAAATATTATGGTTATAAGTTTCTTATATAAAAGAAGCACAATGTAATTTCAACATTTTATGTTGATATAAATTTCTCAATTCAGTAGTTTATAGACAACATCTGGTGATATTAATCATAATGGATAATAAAACTAACAACTATTTGAAAAATATCTTGAAGTTATTAATATCACATTTAAAACAATTTTACCACAAAACCTTCTATTCCTAATCACAAAGTTTTGATGACTATTTTTAACGTCCTCTTGAAACAAGATGGTATAATAGAATTCTTCCAATTTTGTCATTTTTGTAGTCTAAAATCAGATTTTGCAGCTAGCTGAAGTTACATATCAATTTAGACAAATTTCTTCATAGCATACCCTTCAGTTATCCAATTTCTAAAGGTAAACAAAAACTATTTTTCAGTTATTTTTCAAAATAATGCCTTATTCCTGTTATCTTTAGTGGCTACTTACAACATTTGTAAGTTTTAAGACTCTCAGATTTATTTGCTTCTTAATGATTGTGTCTAACTTCTCCAATAAATCTACAGCACCACAAAGTTTCTCCTTCTCTATTTCAATAACAATTCTATCAGAAACAACTTTTGTTATACGTGTATTGAACACTAAAAAAATCCCATGAAAAGAAAAAAAAAAGCTCAATACTTTGTATAGAATTACTACAATTCTAGTTTATATGCATTGCAAAGCTTCCCAGCAACAAAATCACACTTAGAACACTAACCCAAACAAGGCATGTAGAGATTGTGCTTTCAAATAACACAAAAATCCCGGTAGATATAGTGCTTTCAAATAACACAAAAATCTCTGCACCTGTAAAAGTCCACCTGTTCCAACACAGTATATATTCTAAGAATCAATCCCATTCCCAAGTGTTTCATTGTCAACATACCATTAGTTAAAGAGCAAATCAATACAGACTATAGCAAATTAGAATACATCATTCGCTGATTAATTGAATAGCTGATTGAAGCAAATTTAAAAAGCACAAGAATTATGAATGCAGAGAATGGTTCTGTACCTGGCAAAAATCTCTAATTGTATATCAGATATTGCAACCAGAACTTCCAGGCACTTAATACATCCTTCCGGTGCATTGTGAAGAGCCACAGTAACAGGGTTTTGTTTTTGTGCTACCATCAGAATCACTAACCTCATCCAGATTGTAATTATAGTGATAACAAAGCTCCCTCATAGGAGTAATGTTCTTGGCAGCAAAGAGCATGATATGTGGTAACTTTCTGTCATCATGGTCATAAAGAACATTCTGTGCATACAGATTAGGAGAGCAACTATGATTAACAAATCTACCCACATTTCCACACTTGGCTGCATCAATCGTGAATCCTCCATCTTCCACCATGTCAGAGGTTGCACCAGCCTCAATGTTGGGCATCAAACTAAAAAGATCACTCCAAAGAGATTGATCTCTGCTATTGAAATTGCGTCCAATATCAAAGTGGTACTCATCATTCCCAACACGTTCTTCAGCTTCAGTATCAGAAAGAAGGTTACCAGTGTATTCACAAATAAAGCTACCAGAAGGTATGGAGTCTAATGATCTAACCCCCCAACCTCTCTTATCTGTCTTGAAAACCTCAAGTGTATATCGAACACCATGTTGACTCACTCTATTGTGACAAGTCCCACGACATTTACAAGAAGGACCGCATTCATATACAATAGTCTTAGGATACACAATAGCACCATCGTAATTAAATGGAAATTCTCCCCTGTTTTTCAAAGCACAGAAGCATTTGGAAGAATCCAAACACCCGTCTTTACATTCACATCCCTTGGGAGGCTCAGGCTTACACCCATATGGATAAATAACCTTAGTTGTATAAAAGAAAATTGGTAGACTTTCCTCATCAATGGTATTCACTGCACAAATGTATTTTCTCTCTTTGCCTCCAGAAATGTCCTTAACCCTAAGACCTTCATGAATTAGACGTTTTTGTGCCCTCCCTATAAATTGCACTGCCTTCAAGCCCATCTCTGGTTGACCATGCTGTCTTTTTAACTGGAACTTGAATACTGAGTATCCAGATGCCCCTTTATCGAGCCAGTATGTTTGCACATCATAAATCCCATCATATGTATATATTACATTAACTGTTCCTTTTCTGTTTTCATGAATTCCAATATTCGTTTGCCTGTATCCACGGATAACTCTCATGGGTGTCTTCCTATCTATGTTGTTCTTAAGAGCCAAGTTTCCGCGTTCAAGTTTCTGGTGTTTGTTCTGCCTTTTGTCCCCAGTGTAGTTATTTCCACCATGGCCAGTGTATATCAGCACATCCCCACCGTCTATATCATCTTCATAACCACCTAATGCCACAATGCTGGTATCCAGTGTCACATTTGTTTCAAGAAATCAATCCCTGCCTGTATCTGCCGATGAAGACCCACAATGCAGAGCTCAATTCTATAATGAAATTGGTCTCCAACTTCTACTCCAGGAACAACTCCCACAATTTGTTTACCTGTATTGACATAAAGGTTATTATCTCTTAAGATTTTGGATGCCTTTAGATCCACACGGAAACATTTACCAGCTAGTGCATGGTCTTGAACTTGGGCTTCATGATTCTGCAACAATTTCTGGCAAACCACTTGGAATAATCGCACGGTTTCTTTAACTTTTGATCGGGTTTGGGAATTTCCAAATTTAAGAACTGCATTAGTCAGAGATTTATATGGGGGAATATTTGGGGTATTTGTCACAAGCCTAGGTGGATAGAGTGGATATCTGGTTCTGACATTTTTTGAAGAGAGCTGCTTAGGGGTTGACACACCCTTATATGGAGCCACTTTATTGGTTCCAATTGCATTATGTTGAGAACATGACCCTTGAACCTTGACTGTAGAATGTCATGGTTTGGCTTCTTTCTTGACCATATGGGCCACCTGATTAGCATTCTCTGTTTTAGGTCGCACCTGCAAATGTTGCAAGTTTTTGTACTTTACTTGGCTAGAATGCTGAGAAATATAGTTTGGTTCTTTCAACGCTGGTCTACAAGGCTGGAGGTCTTCATTCTCTCTGTTTCTAAAAGACAACATGTTTTTCTTCTCTCTGTTTCCAAAACCATCTTCTTTGTTTCTAGCACTATCTTTGTTCACACCATCCTACTGAAGTTTTCCCTCTCTGTTTCTAAAATACACCATGCTTTTCTTCTCTATCTTTCCAAAACCATCTTCTTTGTTTGTAGCAACATATTTGTTCACACAATTCGACTGTTGGTTGCGTCTAAATTTGACACTTTCTTTAGCACTTGAATGATTTTTAAGATTAGAATGTTGTTGACTGTTGCCCTTAACACCACCCGTACGGGTCTCAGGGGAAGCGGATAATTGGTACTACTCCTTCGTCACTGAGGGAACAATTCTACCATTAGTAGAGGTATAACATGCAGAATCTGAAACTGGTGGCGTGAAAATTTTTTCTGGAAAACATTTATAATTCACAGGTGCAATAGCAGATGTATATCTCCCACAGCCAAGACGAAAATCCCTGACTGCAGATGGTTTGGTTGGCTTCTTAAGCTCAGGAATAAGATTACTTTCCTCTGAATGGTTGTTGTCCTTTTCAATTATCTTTTTCCTTACAATTTTATTTAGAACTTCATTATGATCAGGGTTGACAGTCTTACCAGACTTCTGCTTCTTGAGCTTAGATAAATGTACATGTTTCAAGGAATTATCCATGTTCGGGTTTTATTCAATCTTGCGTTTGCCCAAAATGGTCTTACCAGCAGCATCATAGTGGGTGCCCAAAATGGTCTTACCAGCAGCATCATAGTGGGAGCAATCAGCCTCACCAGAATATCTGAGAATGTTATATTCTGTTTGGTTTCCCATTCCCACTTCAGGGATCGCCAACCTGCGAGAATGTATTATTTCCAACAGTTCCTCCTGTCCATATATGAAAATGATCAATGTTTCAGAGAAGACAGGTGCGGAAATCATTAACACCATAATATAAATAATTTGAAAGATTCAACCCAGAAAAATAATTTCATAATACAATTAAGAAAAGATCAACTACATTTCACAACTAAATAAATTGCATAAAATAGCCTATCTACGAAAGTTCAGATGTATCTCCAGGATGTATCTCCAGAGGGACAGGAGAGTATTGCATTTGGCCTAATCCCTACGGTAGAGATAGGCCAAGAGAATATTTCAAAATGGTTGAAGCCAGGCATTTGCCTTAGGAAGCAATAATGATTATTATCGATCCTAGGTTTTCTTTAAATAAAAGACAAACAACTTGGACGGACACCGTAAATTGGATCCTAGGGTTTCCTTTAGACTATTATGCTCACCTGTATGATTACCCAAATAATCTGGTCATGACATATCAATGAATATCAACCACGTGGATGATATAACACATTCAAGGAAAGGAATGAACGGCTCAGGTCCATTTTCACAACGTGCAGAAAACGTCAATTGATGGAGATCGGTAAAAGATTTAGGAATATTGCCTATGCGGATGGCAGTTATGATCTAATCCGGTAAGGCATTTTAATTGTCCAGTAGCAGACCCCGCCGAGCCTAACAGGCTATGTCGTGTGGAGATGTTATGAGGAGGGCCCTTATGCATATAATCGGCTACTAAATTCTTATTGTAGCTCAAATGCGGTGACCGAAGACGTTAGAATTTTACCGAATTTTGATAATCTAACAAAATTGGTCGATTCAAATAAACAAAATCTTGAATTCTATAGAAAATCTAGGCAGATCTGAAACATTTTGTAAGATTTTTGAGATACACAGATCTAGATCTGCAAGAAGGAAGGAAGCAAGCAAGAATTGAGAAAAGAATGAAAAATTGATTCTACAATATTAGTTTCAGAATAAATACATAAAAGCAACTAAGTTAAGCTTAGTTGTACATGCAATAACTAAAGATAACTAAAGCTAAGTGTGCTTTATCTTATGTTAATGTGTACATGTGCCACATGCAAGCAATAAGTTAACTGGAGCTAATCTAGGTGCATGTACACCAACACAGCCAGTCTAAGTGCATGTACACCAACACAGCTAGTCTAAGTGCATGTACACCAACACATTTACCTCTCCTATCATTTAGAATTTTACAAATCTAAAATTTGACTATCTGGAAAAAGTTGACTGATTCAACTTAACAAAATCTTGCAATACAATTATATCGTGGAAAATTTGAAATCTAGTGAGAATTTGACATATTTAAAATTTCTGCATTTCTATCACATTATTAAAAAATCTTTCACTTTGTGATAAACTTACTCTATTCAGGATTGCTGCACTTTCCCTATGGCAGATCTTGCTGCACTTTCTCTTCCCTTGAGCTGCAACGCAACAATGTACAATAAACAGCTTCTTACACAGTGTTGGCCGGATGAAAGACTAGTACAGTAGCAGACCCCGTCAAGATTAACACGTTGCGTAATGTGGAGATGTTACAGCTCGTATAGTTGAAAATATCACCAAACTGACCCGGATTGGCACTTTGTATTAACACCCTCCAAATGGTACGTTGCATTCCTTTTATAGATTTAATAATGTGGATTCTTTCAAGTCCATATGGTCGGCTACATGAAATGGTGGACGCCCCCACGAAGAAAGTGTTTTTTAATCAATATGGGGTATGCTTGCGTTCTAATATTCCGTTTCTAATTAATAGTGGGTCCTTCAAGGTTCTAAATTCAGTTAACTTATTTGAGTTACTTACTGTGTTTGTGACCAGTGTGCTAGGTTCAAAAAATTCAGTTAATTTATCTTGTTTTGGGTCCTATTAGGTTTGAATATTCCGTTTCTAATTAATAGTAGGTAAGTTTAGTTTCAATTAACATTTTAAAATAATTTTTTTATACAATTAATTCTTACCATCGTTAAATCTTAAATCAAATATATATTTTTAATAATAAATGTAATTTAATAACTCATAAAATGTAGTGTCGTAAAATTCAACTTTGATGATGAAACTAGGAGTGTCTTCTCCATTGAGGGATTTTAAGGATTTCCAATAAAATACCCCGTATATATTTCTAAGGAAAAACTCTCATTATTCAGTTTAGAATATCCTTGTACCTTTATTTTAGTGGAAAGGATCTCAATTTGCACAGGAGCATTGATGATGCTATCACAAAATCTGGTAAGAAATCAAATTAAATAATATTTTAAGAAGGGTGCAATCATATATCGCAAATTGGGCATGATATTGATTTTGATTTTCTTTTAAGATTTAGAGAAATTGATAGTTTTTTAAGATTATTTAGTTTAGATCATTTAGGAGTCACTCTAACCTATAAATTAGTGTTTTGTAAGAAATTTATGACTTAGAGATGTTATGTTTATAGACACACCCACATGGAATCCCACTTCATGGTTGCATCTTTCCTTTTAGCATTATTACAATTAGCTCATATATATTTTGTGAAAATAAATCTCAGTGGAGAGAAGAATAAACAATCCACCCAGCTAACTAAAATATGATGTTAGAAAGTATCCCTAAAAGAAAAGGTTGAAATAAGACTCTAATAAGTATAGTTTCCCAATTTTATTCAATATTTTATATATTTTTTTAAATTTTATGAAACAACCTGCTCCAAAACCAATGCATATTAGCCTTGGAAAGCCCCTACACAATACAGTGCCAAATGAATAAATTTTGGATGTTGTTTGATAGTTAGAATTTTATTATCCTAAAGGAAAGGAGAAAATATCGGCTCACTTTGAGGGAACTATACCATGCTCTATACACATTGAAAGCTAATTTTCAAATAATTGATCTCAATCATTTATTGCAAAATAGAAAGGACATCACGGAAAATATGTGTTATATGTACATTGGTGGTTGTCCATATTTGTATGGGTGTTAATGTGTATATGCTATATATTACTCTTTTGTTAACGGACTATAACTATGACAACATTAGTAGTTGTCAACATTTATTCTAAGTCAACTCATGTATAGTGATGAAAGTTGAACTTCTAAAAATGTAGAAAGTTAGTTAATTAATGACTGTGATTACTGAAATAAGGAGCATGAGTGTTGAAGCTTGGTGCTTGAGCTTGTTGATTCAAAATAGTGATGTGAAATTAACACAGTCGAAGTGAAAAGTTGGTGGTGTCCATGTATTAACAATTTGTATAATATACATTAGTATATTACTTGGAAATGGATTTTTTACACCTTAAGGAATTTAATGCCACTCTTTCAACATGCCTTGGTGCCATGAAATATTAGTAATCCCCCTCTTTTTTATGAATATTGAAGTTGAGTTTACTACATTTAACAGAAGAAATAAGAATATGAAATAAAAAGAAATAGGGTGTTTAATGCCCTCCTCCCACATCTACCCAAGTAACGGACCAACCGGGTAAAATGTGACGAAGAGTTACTATGATATGATTACACTCCCCATGTGTTAGTTAAGGAATTATAACCTGCAGAACACAACAACACATACCTTCTAGACCTACTACAAAACCCCTAGGAGCCATCCAAATCTTCCAGGTGACTAGCCCCTCAGACAAGCTAACATTTTTACTGCATTAATCCCCCAGTCACTCCCATGACAAGGGCATGAGTGGGATTGAGACCCTCCAGTTGCTCCTAGAGCATTGGTATGCCTGCGACTTGGGACTTTCCCAAGCAGTTTTGTGCCTACGACTCTGAATTTTGTGCCACTTTTTTTGGCCCAAGGCTCAGGTCAATGCTCATAACTCCATGACACTTCCAGAGATGAAAGATAACATCAAAATAATGATACACATGTAATTAATTGAATAGGGACTTGACTGGACCCCTACTAACCATGACATGCATTTCGTCAAACATGTCACAAATATGGATTTTACAGGTTTAAACAACATATCTAAGCATAGGGGTCACATACTTATTTGAGAATCACTAAGAAGCATTGATGTGTCATTACAATAACTGCATTACCATCTATTAAGTCAAATATTCATTGTACATTCAATGATTAACCAAAACATGATGGGAGTCATACATTTTCACTGTCATAAAACTCTTTCATAACCAACATATAACCAATAGAGATATCAGGGATATAACAACAATATAATCCACATATAAACAAGTATATTTAGCCATATAATACTAAGGAGAAAGAGAGCTCTTATTGATGATAGCATAAACTGACCAGGCATGGGACTTCCATGAACCACCCGACCATAGACTAGGCTGATCCAAATCTTTCTTTTAGTCAGTCACCCCCATGCCATATTCCAAGCATGAATGTGGGATCTCATAAAACAAATCAATCAAAACCATCTAGGGATTCTAGAGGCCAAACCATCTCAACCCTCAACCAGTGATTCCACCCCACATTCATACATCACTAACCATCACCATATTTGTCTCTACCCAAGTTCTCTGGTGCTCCAAAGACTTTATTTTAACCAAGGCTCCACGACCAGTAACTCAACCCACAATTTTTGGCGAGATCTAGATTGTTTGTCCAATCAAGGGTCTAGGACTAGTAACTCAACACACGAATGGTTCCAGAGCATCTCTCCAACTAAGGCTCGAAGACTAGTAACTCAACTGAAGGTGTTATAGGGCTTGAGAGCGATCTTCCAACTAAGGCTCCACGAACTAGTAACTCAACCCACAGTGAAAGGAACATGAGAACCAACCAAAAACAAAAGGAAAGACTCCCACAACACCATGGATATCCAAGAGATGATAGGGCTATGCAAATCCACTATCAATATAGGAAATCATCCCTTCCAATGATGAATCATAACCAAGAAACCACACACATATGCCATGCATGCCCACACTAGTGGGGAAAACATACATGAAATTCAGTACCTGCAAGAAGAGCACGATGTGGCTACTCATCTCGATGTCCTCTTTCACTTTCCTGCTCTTTCTTTTCCTTCTTGCTCCAAAATCCAAAACCTGTCAAAATCTTGCCAACTAATCCTCAAAAGCCTTGTTAGCTCTCTCAGCTCCTCTCGCCCATACCTTGTACCTCCTCCTGCTCTCCCAATGCCTCTCGGTCATACCCTTTACCTGCTTGGTCCTTCAGCTCTAGATCTGCAGCTCTTGTCTCTATCAATGTTGCAAGTCCATCTGGCCAATGAATCTAGGTTATCCAATATCCTCTCTAGTTGTGACTTCATCCATAAAGGACACAACACATTAATACTCTTGTCGAGTTGTTCATAGCTCCACTTGTCAACAACTCTTGATCTTCCCATTGTTGCTTCTCACCTACTCAGGGACTTCATCCCACTATGGTCTTCTAATGTTGCACGAATGAATACCAGGCTAGGAGTACTATTCGTCATCTACTGTAGAATCGCTTCTCCACACACAATTTTCGGGCTCCACAAACTGCTCCTGGTTGATCAAACCCTTGAGTTCAATAACTTCCTCTCTTGCAACTAACATTTTCCATCAAGGTGTTGGTCATTGGGCTCCAACTCAGACACTGTCACGTTGTCTACATTAACTCAAATTTTCTCCACCCTAAAGGTCTCCTTTCCTTGCGTTCTTCCTGGATATGCCTAGAACCTACTTTAGGGAGTCTGTAGCCTAATCAACCTCCCTAACTAGGCCTTCTATCCACCTACACTTTCAATGCAACATTTCAACCTGCAACAAAGAAAATACCCACATATTTTATGCCTAAGACACCTTTAACCTACTTGGCCTAGTCTCAATTAGACCCTCTCTTCCTCATTGGTTGCATCTTCCCAAAACCATCCCAAAATTCACAATAATGACCTCATTATCCTCTTCATTAGTTCTCCTAGGGCTGTGGCTCCCTCATGTATACTTTGACCTCCTTCCTCCTTAAATGATCTACTTTCCATGCTCCTTAAGGTGTGACTATAACCTCTAGAACACCTCTTATTTATACACCAACAAGAGGGCTTCTCCAATGTTAACTAAGGGCTTGAAAAACT
This sequence comes from Pinus taeda, assembly GCA_000404065.3. Classification (NCBI taxonomy): domain Eukaryota; kingdom Viridiplantae; phylum Streptophyta; class Pinopsida; order Pinales; family Pinaceae; genus Pinus; species Pinus taeda. Next base: position 20,936 of record APFE031529511.1, on the reverse strand, counting down.
ATCACAAGTAATTTTTACACCAACCCAACCTTGACACTTCATGTGCAAACCCATTAAATAACTTCAAAAATTTGTAACTCCTCAACGACAACTCGAAATCAGATGATTGTAATTGCGTTAGAATTGTATCACTGAGAGCTATCATCCTCATCCATCACATGTCGAATACTCGTCACGGTTTTGACCCAAACATTTATGGGTGAAAAAACCTAGGCTTGGGTTCTAAGCCCATAAGCATACTTGTGGCGCTTTTTCCTCCAACTCTTGAACACTAGTGCTTGGACTAGCTCACAAGCTACAAAAAAATCAACACTCCCACTTAGTGTGGGAGGTGCATCAAAGAATAGGAGGTAACCATCATCATTTGATGACACTATCCCATATGGCATCCATCACTGCAACGTACTGTGTAGAACAAATCCAACAATCTCAGTAGTGACTCTGCGTCTATCACATCCAAACATGAAGATCCCAAATCCTGACAGGGTTGTTCCCTATGAGGGTAGACTCCCTCTGAGCCTACACGATCTCGAGTGGCTCAGTCTTGCAAGCACTCATCCTCCTAGATCAAATACCACTCGTGCAAATCCCTCCAATCTCGGTTATGAAACATCACAATCTGATAAAGAATCTAGCCTTCCAACCTGTAGTCCATCAAATGAAGCCATATCAATTAACCTAATCTCTTCCCTACCAAAGAAACTCTCGAGTTGTCCCAACCTTCCATGACAAGACATAGGATGTCCATGATCTATAGACTACCACACAACACGCTGAAATGCACCAGGTTCACCACCGATCCACAAAAACTCCCAACCCATCTCATCATGTAGTATATCGAGACCACATCTCCATGTCTTTTGCTGAGCCCTCTACTACATGATCTAGACACCCACAACTCCCTCTCTTTTGTTTCTTTGTCCACACTTTGATTTATTGTCCCTCAAAATAGCTCAAATATGCTTTGATACCATGTCTAATTTCCATGAACTTGGGTCTAATATAGAATCTTAAAATCTCTGATGCCACCAAACCAAGAATCTCAACGATACTACTTTTCACATCAGATTATAAACAACAGTAAATCACACATGCACAAAGTATGTATAAATTTTTACAATTTTCACCCCAACTTCATTATATTAAACAACATGTAATACAATAGTTTAAGGCTCTTGTACCCAGGATAATGGCCCTCATACATCCACTAGTACAAGATAAAAAATGGGGCTTTGTTACTGGTAATAGTGTCCACTTGGATGCTACTATTCCCACTAAGTCTGGTAGCTATCTTAGACACAAACAAGTAAAGTCTACTTTCCTTTTCCTTTATGAAAATACATAAGAGTGGAACAAAGGAGACCAACCTTAGTCTTGCGCTTGATTTCCTTTTTTGATTCCTCTCCTTCATGATAGAGATTTGCCACTTCTTCTTCGTCTGCCTAGCTTCAAAGAGAACCTGTGGAATCCAACAACATACTACTATCAAAGAACAAAGATCTATTTTCATAAATAACACAGGACCAGATGTGTGTTATCCATACAAATGCATATATAAGTAAACATACAAGAATATGGAGGAAAACTTGAATAGTTTATTAAGATGAAAAGTAGCAAGAGGATTACAAACATATGTTCTGACCCAGCATCATCCTCCAGCAAGAAAGCCCTTCTTCACCTCAAG
>APFE031529511.1:0-18125 GCA_000404065.3 Pinus taeda | reverse complement strand
GGATGAAACTAGATCCAGGGTCTTCAAAACTCGTTCAATCTTCACTCGGAGTACAAGTCGATCCATGTGAAAAATGTTCTGGAGTCGAACATGGAAAGACATCGCCTGATTACTAGCCAATGATGCAAGCTATTAACAGGCACGAGAGGAATCACCAATAATGAAAATGACCCTCAAGGTACTACCATACAATTCACGTGGTGTGAAAAAGGACTTGGTGTTGAACACCGCACAAAATCTCTCGCTCGAAGGCCATTGATGTAAACCTGTCACCGAAAGTGAGAAACTTGCCATTGAGGCATGCAAGCTTCAAAGTACTGAAAGGGTTGTTCCTAAGTCAACTTCTTGGATAATGAGTTGATGTCGACAAGAAGTGACCTGTCATAGGAGGGCCTTAATGAATCCCACATCAATGACACGGAACGAAGCAAATGATTTTGGAGGTGAAAATAATCTGACGATACAAGGTTCAGGGTGGCGGTCATGAAGGAATGGAGCATGAATGTATTGCAGTGGGTGAGACATAGCTGAATTGCCTGAATGACTTCTCTTGAACATATCAGCGACACTGACGATAGATTGGTAGCATTAACCCCAAAGATGGATGGTGTGATGGACCAATGGTGATGACCAGTCAACGGAACAACCCAAACCGTCTTGGATGCGGAAGGAAAGTGTCATGTTCAAGAGCAACTTGCTACCAATAAAGCTTTTTCAAGTTTTCTTCCCAATTTTCCCCAGTCATTGTTGACCAGTACCTCTTTATTGTTTTCAAGCTTGAGGAGGATAACATATTCTTGTTCTATAATCTGCTCTTTAGGTGAACCTGTCGCTATATTTTAGCGAGCCTAATGACAGTGAAACTCATTCTCATCCATTTGGACGAGTTTGTCGCTATTCGGTTTTAATGAGTTTAATGACAAAGATAACTTGGTCCTTTTCAATTTTAGAGAGTCTAAAAGGGATGGAAAGGAGACTCAAAAGAATTTTCTTCGTCATGTAATCCCTTAAGTCCGAAAAAGTGTAAAATAATACTAAAGGGATGAATTTTCGATAGTTTTAACGAGTCGAACAAGACAAGCACTCGATCTTCTTGTGTAATAATCCATCAAATCCAAAAAGATTAAAATCTAGAGGAGGGATAGCACTTCCGATGACTTTAACGAGCCAGAGAGGCCAATCGCTCGGCAAACTTTTCATATTTTACGAGTCAGTTGAGAAGAGCTTAAAGGAGACTCGTTTTCAAGGAATGAGTGATGATTTTGGGTAGCAGCTGATTCTAGGTAAGGTTTGGAATTCTCCATTCACGTTAGTGTTACAAGGATGGCTAATAGAATCACTCTTCGCAGATGTTCCTCGAAGGGGTAAACAATCATATGGGGGTGAATGATCGCTAAAAAAGAGGAGGGGATGAGAGAAACAGACCAAGGCTCAAAGCTGGCGAAAGCATTCACAATGGTTATTTACCGGTTCATTTTTTAATGAGCTTAAACTCTGGGGGAAACATTTGCTCATGACTTATGTTTATTTTTTAACAAGCCTGAACTATGTGCTAAAACTGCTCGTGGGGGGTTTATTTTTTGATGAGCTTGAACCCTCTGGTAACACTACTCGCTAGTCATAAAATAAGGATGTCTCATTCAAGATGCCATTTTGAAGGGGCTTGCATCTTTTTGAAGCTTTGCCCCATATCCTTCCTTTATGCAAGCTATGAAACGACTAGCCTTATGGGTTTAAAGGGTTAGAGGTCTTACAAATTTAAAAAATAAAGTCTCCCTTCGCTTGCATGCGGAAAGGTTTGCATGCCCTCAGGTATAGAGAAAAATTCCCAGCTTACCAGGAAAGTTACCCACGTAGAAGAGAAAATGCTTCCTTGGCAATGTCTACCGAAATAGACAAAGGTGAGCAGTGCAGACGCATGCCACTCACATAACTTTAACGAAGGTATCTTATTCCATCCTAATCCCATTTTCCAGTGAGGATGGGTGTCTCAGACTAGTCATATATCCCCCGCGGAAACCCACTCTATACCCAAGGTTTTCCTGCCAAAATAGACCAGGGTGCATGCCCCCTGGGTTTCAGTCACATCCTCCTGAATCACTCGCACTCATCAGGTGGACGAACTGGAGATCGATGAGACATTCCTTGCGTGAGAAGACAATTTAGGGATGGCGTTTGACTATTTGCGATGTGTGAACCAGGGAATGACATTTGGTCTACGAGCTTGACCATTCTGCCTTCGTGCAGAAAACACATTATTCTAAAGAGTGAGGAGACGGTGGCTCCCATGCAATAAATATAGTCACGTCCAAGGAGTAGATTATAATCCAAGAGTCCTTGAACTACCATCATGTTCATGTGAACGGTTTTCCTTCTCAAAGTAATGGGCACATTTGGAAGGATCCCTAATGGTCGACTAGTTCCTTTGTCAAAGCCTGTCAGATTTCTCATTTTAGGCAAAAGCGATGGCGAACCAAGCGCTTTCCAAGCAGTTGCGGAAATGATACTCACATAAGCCCCTTCATCAATGATGGTATTAGCCATGACCATTCTGTAAGCTTGTACAATGATTCTGAGTGGTACACTAGCTGGTAAACAGGGTCTGCCTAGTAGATTCTAGTCGAAGGAAATGACTAGGTTGCTTGGAGGTGGGACCGAATAGACGGCCCGATATGACTCTGATGAACTTCCTATGATAAAGGAATGGGTGGACTACCCCCAAGTGCATCAAAGTCTGTGTTTATGAAAAGAATTTGAACGGTGTCGTTCTCTTTCTCTTCAGTGACGGTATCATTTGAAGATGAACACTCTGAAGGCAAGACTGGCTCAACTGCCGTCTTGACCTTTTGACTTTTTTCAGGTATGGATTCAGAGGGTTCATTTTCAATGATAGAAATTTCGGCCGACCACAATGACGGGCCAACCAGATTTTCAACCAGTGGTGGAATTGGCAAGAGTTTTTATATCCAGGAGGCAGTCGTAGCGGTGAAGCAGGATGGTCGTCCAAAACTCTTTTCGCTTCGTCAAGGAAGGGACAACGGTGGACGACGTGATTTCCTTCACACAATTTACAAGGAAATAGGGGATTCCTTTTCTATCCAAATGCTTCACTTTCATTGGTTGATGGTGTGCATTCAACATGATCATCAGAGGTTGATGACACCAGATTGTGCAAATGAGGAGACCAGCCCCTTAAGATCCATGGGATGTAGGGACAATCTCAGTGATAGTGGTCTCCATTGCAAATGACACAAGGAGATTTAGGTTTATATGGTGTGGTGTGAGGATTTTCACTAGATGTCGCTTGGTTGCCCCCTTTTGATTTTGGTTCCTTTTTCTTCTTTTCTTTTTTCTCTTTCTACTTCTTCTTCTTCTCAGTTACTTTATTTTTAGCTTTATCAGCTTTATCAAGTGAAGAGGAAGGAGGAGAGGGAGAATCTGACGAAGTAGAAGGTTGGGAGGCAACTCTAGTGTCATCTAGTTGCTGACTTGACTATTCAGGAATTACGGGATTCTGAACGACAGAGGTAGAGAAGAGCCAGACAGGCAAACCAATCGTCAACCCTGGAAGTGACAATGTGGAAATATGGGGTGTACCAACATCTCCCCAAGAGGATAAGGGACTAGGATTTCCTCCAAGGGGAAATCCTTTGTTGGTAGTCTTCATTTTCTCAACCTAAAGACCAACGAGGGAATTTGTAATGTTATTCCGATTAAAATAAATTTTAGACGCTTTCACACAACTTGTTTTTTCAATTTTAAAGAGTCGATAAAAAACAAAAGATGACGCTAGTCGCCTTCGATTTTTATTGAGCCTGAAGTGACAAGTGCTCAGAGGACCTTTTATTTTAAGGAGTATGAAAAGGAGCAAAATAGACTTCTCTGGAGATCTAGGCAGAGGGGATTACCAAACCAATCACAAAAACTGCAGAATACTTTTTACGGTATGACAGTCAATCTTACCGAATATTGTGTTTAGTGCATTGCGATCGATAGGGCGACAGACACAGATTCCTAAGGATAAAGGATGCAGCCGATTGTGGTCTCCCAAAATATACTCGACGATACGTGGGAGCACAAGTCCTTACTCGCACTTGCCATCTCAGAGTGGAGGAATCACCCAACCAACAATGAAAACAACAGTTACCAGATTTTATGACGCCGTAATATGTCTCTAGCCTAGACCTCTAGATGTTGTGCGTTAGGTTCCAAAGCGTTGTTAGATTCATTAAATTTATTTTAATTTGATATTGCTTAAAAAATTTGCCTTTCAGGTTCACCGCGTGATGTGTATACAATTCCTAAAATGTAGTCTAAGATGATAAAAAAACATTTAATCTTCGTTTGGCAATGAAAATCCTAGCTACTAAGGAAAGAAAGTTAAGAATCTTTCAGCAAAGAGCACAGAGCACACGCTAAATGCACTGTCCTAAATCAAACCAAGCAGTCAAAATGCAAATGCACATGCATGTATTTTTTTTCAGCCTTCTTAATATATGAATGATGATAAGAAAGCTACGTGCAAATCTGAATTATTTTCAAAGCGACAATACTCAACAAATTTCTTTTCAAAATGAAGTGAAGGTAAGAGAGACACTTTGCGATTTCGAAATGAAAATTGCTTTTCGACACTTTAAAAAATACTAATTCAAATCATATACAACAGTAACTGTATAATCGACTATCAAGAAAAATGGGATTGTATTCTAAAACTGAAAATGACAGCTACGACACTTTCAGATCAAGAAACAATAGTTAGATTATGCTACTTTTTTGCAAAAGAGAACTGAAAATGGCGCACAATACATAAAAACACTTACAGTTCTTTGCACTATGGAGGCAGAATAATGTAAGAGAAGGGGGTTTTCATAGAAATACACTGACCACACACAACAAAACTCCTGAATAGGACTGAAAACAGTGAGGAAAAAACCAAAGTCTGAAGGTAAAGTTAACCTTCCCTGACCATCGCACCTGTCACACAGTGAATTCAGTATGCAGTGCACCTACTGCACTCGGGAAGTACGATGCATACAGACTGCCTTGAAGGCAGGGTGCGATGGTACCAGTGCGAGACTTTGAACAAGTTTTTACTCACAATTTGCAATTCAGTTCATGGATTTAGGCCGAGTAAGTGATGTGCAGTATATGTAAATCACAGGGGTAGATCTAAGGAGGTTACTAGAGCCACCACTTAGGCCAATTAGACTGTTTGCACATCGATTGCTTAATTCATAAACAAAACATGGAGATATACTAAAGCAGCATTGATCTACTTTGCATTTGTATAACAAATGCAGTTTGAAGGCTAGCTGGCTTGGCTTCAGACTTCGTCTGTAAGTTTATAAAAGAAACAAAGGTAGACTAACAAACAATCTAGTCGCTCCCCAGTGGAGTCGCCATTTTGTTACCGAGAATAGTGTCCACTCGGATGCTACTATTCCCACTAAGACTGGTAGCTATCTTAGAAACAAACAAGCAAAGTCTACTTTCGCTTTCTTTAATGAAAATAGATAAGAGTGGAACAAAGGAGACCAACCTTAGTCTTGCGCTTGATTTCCTTGTTTGATTCCTCTCCTTCCTGATAGAGCTTTGCTGCTTCTTCTTCGTCTGCCCAGATTCAAAGAGCACCTATGGAATCATAGAAACATACTACTATCGAAGAACAAAGATCTATATTCATAAATAACACAGGACCAGATGTGTGTTAACCATACAAATTGCATATATAAGTAAACATACAAGAATATGGAGGAAAACTTCAATAGCTTTATTAAGATGAAAAGTAGCAAGAGGATTACAACCATATGTTCTGACCTAGCATCATCCTCTAGCAAGAAAGCCCTTCTTCACCTCAGGTAAAGCTTAAATCACCCAACACTATGAAGTTACACTAGAAAACCAACAACACTTCTCTATAAGATACAAAATTCCAGCCTCTGGATCTCTGTGACGAGGGATCCATATATAGATGATTGTAGGGAGGTGATTCATCTTCTGGGGTCTTGATTAGTGTCCTCTCTCTGATATTTCCTACTTTGACTTGGAGAATGATGATCTCTTACTCATCCCTGGTCGAAAACAAAGAGGCAAGTGTCAGAGGGTCAAGCTTTTGGAAGATTCCATGATCTTCCACCTCGCATTTTGTCCCTGCCATTTGTCCATTCCCGACCATCGCACACTACAGAGGAGCCATTTAGTATGCATCAAACCCTGTACAGTGGGAAGGTGATATGCATCACACCCTCTACACTGGGTTTTTAGTATGGTCCAGTTTTGACCATTTATGAGCAATTTTTAGTGGAGAACTTCTGGGAGATGATGTAATCAACTGACCTTGTTCCTTTAGGCAGTGAAGCAACACTTTTAGGGAATTAGGAGCCCTCAGTTTATTTAAATTTATGATTGGGGTTGAAGTCCCCAAAAATGTCTATAACAAGCTTGCTATTAGTCCATCGACAACCAATCTATCCTCGAGAAGATACTCTTACCATATGACTATAGCACACTCTCTTAGCTCCTCTTAGTCGTACCCTGTACCTACACGGTCCTTCAGCTCTCGATGTGCAACTCCTACCTTTATCAATGCTCTAAGTCCATCTCACCACAAAATCTCACTTATCTAGTATTCTCTCTAGTTGTGCCTTTGTCCATCAAGGCCAGAACACATCAAGACCCATGTCGAGGTTTTCACATCTATTCCTGTGAACAAATCTCAATCTACCCACTACTGCTCCTTAGTTACTCAGGGACTTCAACCCACTATGGTCTTCCTATGTTGCACTGATGAAGACCAACATAGGGCTCAAAGGGATGCTACCTATCACTGCAAGATTTTCATATCCCACAATGAACATGGGCTAGGAGGACTTCCCATCATCTGCTGTAGAAGTCATTCTCCACACACAAGTCTCGAGCTCCATAAACTTCTCCTAGTTTATGAGACAATTCAGCTCAATAATTGCATCTCTCGCAACTACCTTTGTACATATAGGTGTTGCTCACCGAGATCCAAATTGGACACTATCATGCTATCCTCTAGCAGACCATAAGTTCCCACTCACATCCACACTTGCTCTTCTCTCACACTGCCCACCAACAGTCCATGAGAGACCAAGTCCACGTTGTTGCATCTACACCTAGTTAGGGCATCCCAACACTTAGGAGACCCTTACACATGGCTTCCCATAGACTCCACCAATCTGCCCTTTTCTCTAAATTAGAGGATCTATTACAAAAATTTGGGCACCAACAACTTGTCCTCTCCTAGGAAAAAATCAATCCATCATACAAGAGTCCATCTGCAACTCCTTCTCTTGTCCTCTTGCCTCTCTCTTGATGTGCCTGATTTCACCTTGGCTACTTGGTATGCCTCCTAAAAATCCACATGGGCTCTTCAAAACAACTCCTAAGATCTCCTAGAAGTGTTAATAAAACTTATCATTAATACACACCTCTAGGGTTGGTGTGATTTTATTGTAGGTTGTTGCTTCTAGTTAGGGTTAACTATAGATCCTGTCAACCTTGTTCCATGCTCCAAAAAGCCTTCCTACAGCCGTGGAATCCCTCCAATAGGCTTCACTTTCCTTTGTTGTTCCTAATGGAAAGTTTTCACTTGATCTCTAAAGTTTCTAGCCCTCTCCTCAAGCTGCTACAGACTCGTCCTAGGACTGCCAAGCTACAGGTTCCTGCGGTTCTATTGAATGTTTGTCTAGACTTTACACACCAGGAAAACTACCCAGAATTCATTCAATATGTACATGGAGAACTTGACTCCTTTAACAATGATTCTACCCTCAAATCCATACAAAAATCAAACCTCAAGTCTCGGCCTAGTGAGGGCACAAGGTCTGCATTAACTCACATTTTCTCCACCCTATAGGTCTCCTCTCCTTGTATTCTTACTAGAGATTACTGCGGCCTATTTTAGGGAGCGTAGTGTTGGAAATACTAGGAGGGGGGTGAATCAATATTTCTTTTCAATTGTTACTTTTTCCAGTTAGATCACTTATATTTAGAACACAAAAATGAAAAATAGAAGTAAACGCTTTTATTAATATAATATTTATAATGAATCAAGTACAATATGGGTAGGGCTCCAACCCTTAACGAAGACACCTAGGCTCCAACCTGGGATGTGCTAAGCACCTACTTGGAATTTTGTGAGGCTACAACCTCTAGGGCACCAACCCTCTCTTGTCAAGGAAACAACCTTAGATTTAGGAGCACCAACTCCAAGGACACCAATCTTTCCAATTATGAGGCACCAACCCCAAGGGCTCTGACCCTCTCTTGTCAAGGTACCAACCTTGGATTTAGGAGCACTAACTCCAAGAATGCCCCAAAAAAACATTCAAAGTTTGATTTTAACCATGCTCAAGTGTGGGCAATGATGAATTAAAGATGCTCCACTTCAGTGCTTCCAAATAGACTCCAAATATCCATATCCAAGTTTTTATGCTTCTGCAATCCAAATTTTGTTGTCTCCACAATTAGAATTAAGAGGTCTTCTTAGTCCAAATAAAGAAAAAATTCCACTGTAATTTTTTTCTAGCTATCTCTCTTCAGATTCAAGTTCCTTTGTATCTTTGGGCTTTTGCTTAAGTCATTGCCATCCAATATTTCAACATCATTACATTCTAATGAAATGGCGAGAGGTTGTGCCTTACTGTTACTATTTTTCTAAGTGACTAGCATCAACCTGAGCTATATTTGGCTGCACGACATTCTTATTTCTATAGTCCTTTTGATGAACCATCTTTTCCTTGTGTTCTTTGGAAGTTATCTCCATTAGCAGATTTTGATATCAATTTGTGACTACCTTTTAAATTCTTTCTACTGACTAACAACTTTTTGTAATGCTTCAATTATGTTAAAAGATGCAAACTTCTCTTTCTTGTGTAGTCAACAAACATTCAAGCTCCATTTCCAGATGATCTATTTGTTTGAAGGTTGCATCTATTTGTGTCCACCATTTACCTTGTTCTCACATCATATCCATAAGTCGAGACATTCAACTTCTGTAATAACAACAACATAGCTATTTTCCTTATTAGCATTAGATGTCCTTCTCTACTGCTCCAATTTCTTCTTAGTGATCAAGTGAAAAAACATCTTCAACCACAGTCCATTGGATAGTTTAAGAGATCACGTTCTTTCAAAGGAGTGTTCCTGAGAAATGATCCTTTAAAGAATTACTGCCAATATAGCTCATCAAGGATTACATAAGGTCCCATTCATAAATGGCTTCTTGAAGAATGTTTAATCATCATAAGATCCCCCTAACTGTATGCATGATCTTCCTTTTGGCAGAGTCTCCCCATCAAATGCTTAGATAGTTGAAGATCAGGTCAATGACATGTGTTGTTGGTTGGAGAGTTCAGGAGAGTTTTGGATCCAATTTGTTTCTTTCTCCATACTTGTGTAACTTTCTTATCTTGCATAGTTCTAGCTTGAGTAGGTGCCCAAATCAAGTTACAATTACGTGCCATATGATCAATGTTATGACACTTGAAGCATTCTATGTTGTTCATGAATAAGAATTCATGGCTTCTTCTTGCGAAATTGCTTCTTAGAGATTGACGAGGATCATTATAAGCCCTACAATATTTTGCCATGTGTCCAAAGTTTGTACAAGAATAACAATAACCAAGAAATAAACTTTGGTACCTAGGAGATGGAGATTTCCTTGATGTACTTCTGAAGTCTTTGTACCTTGAGATCCTTTGATGATAACCATTGCTTCTCAGATCCTTGACATCATCTACATTTCTTCTTGGAACAGGACTTCCTTCATAGTTTCCTTGACTCTTATCCTTACGCTTGTTGAAACTGGGAGCATTAACATTTATTTTTTACTTCCTCACATCTTTTTTGTTTGAAGTATTATCATTCTTTCTTGAGGATTCACCTACATAGGAAAGACCTAATTTATCAAATGGAGATCTTTGATGGTTGAGAATGTCATCCAAGGCTTGAGAGCTCTTTAATATTTTTTCCATTCCTTCAACCTTTTTCCTGAGGGAGACAATCTCTTCCTCCAATCTCTTGCAATCATTATTATTCTTAGCAAGTTGTTTCTCAAACTCTTCCTTGATATTTATTGCTTAATTTGCTTCTACTTCAAGGGAGATGATATCTAACTTCATTTTTAAGATTTCTTCATTTTCTTTTGCTAGACTTCTCTCCATTTCTTCCTTTCCCAAGATATGTTTGGTTGTAATTCACAACTCCCAATATCTTCTTCAACGAGCCCCATCAATCTCTTTAGCATTGCCTTCTCCAAATCACTTCATTAATGACAACTTGTCTTCATATGAAGGAGTCTTCACAACTCTTCATATTTCTCAAACATAATCTCCAAGTCACATCATGATGACTAACACACAATGGTCACAATCATCAATGTATCTTCAATGATCTTACACGTACACAACTCTCTGTTTCAACCCTCTGTTCTAACAGTCACAATAACTGCTTTAGGAGTAATTTCTTCAAAAAGAGTGACTATTGCGGCTACAGGTTGTGTGCACAATTATTAAACAACCTTGTCTTATGCAGTCTCTTTTTAACATATCATGGGTTGTACTTCCATGGATTCATTATAAGTCTGAACTTTCAATGATTAACCTAGTCAATAGAATTTTTTTTACCTTTGTCTTCCACTGGGCCTTTGACTTCCTCTGCGCTCACTTAACGTTCGACTGTCTTTCTACTCTTCCTTAGACATCCTCTGTCTCTTCAAGTTCACGTGTTGTGAACTTCCTTATGCTCTATTTTTATGCTTGAGATAGATGCTCAAAACTAAAGTGTTTTAACTCATTTTTATAAGAGTTTTACCAATGACCAAAGGACACATCTATTGGAGGGAGGCTGACTTATATATTAAGATTATATATCGGAGAGTCTTTTATCCAAAGAATTGATTATTCACGGAAACCATATAAGATTTTCTATACCCACATGGAGGTCCCACATGCTATGTCATCACCTTTAATCCTACAATCACAATCTCATGAGAATTGGAGTCATTCATTTAATACTGCAATCACAACTTCAAAAAGTCAGAGGTTTTACAAGTGTGCACATGTTCTATCTTCTAATGGAGTGGATGCGATATTGAATGAACTGTTTTTAATGAATCCATTGAGTCGACAATATTACTGCAATTGGAGGTTTTACACGTCATCCCTTTGAAACCTGTGATTCAACGGATACAATATTACATTAAGTTATGTCATAATGGTGTAGTCGGGTCTGCAATAATATCAAAATCGTAGTTTTTAATGTGACATCCCTTTATGAATTGCGATATGAAAGTTCCAATAGGCGGAAGCGATATTTCATTAGGGTTGTTACCATAAATTGTTCTTGTCCGTATATTATATCGCAATCAAAATTTTAATGTAGCAAGCTTTCATAACTTGTGAACGTTTCGATACAGTGGATGCGATATTAATTAGGGCATGTTATAATGGGACCATCAGGTCTGCAAGTCATATCGCAATCAGGGATTTCATTGTAGCAACAAGGCTTCAAGACTCGTGATGCAGTGGATGCTATATTTCAATAGAGGCATATTGTAATAGAACCTTCGGGTCTGTAAAGCTCCTCTGATTTCACTTTTTTGTTCCTTTAGCACTTACTCGTGGGTATACGTGATAAGTGTAGTTTTTATTCCCTTTAGCACTTACCTTTGGTCATATGGGATATGCTCCGATAAATTGCTTCTCTTGCTTTCGATATGCTTCTCTTGCTCTGATAGGTCTTCCTTTGACTTCCGATAGCTCTTCTTTGATACCTCCTGTTCTTGGCTTCCCATGGCTTCCTTGATGGCTTTCGTACTTGGATTCTTTCTCTTATTACTGCATGGACCTGCTTCTCCTTGGCTTCACATCATCATTTAGTATCATAGAATATTGCCATGTTGACACCAATGACAATCTAGATCAACACCTAGTAGCCTACTCAGCCTCCCTAAACAAGCCTTTTCTCCACCTGCACTTGCAACACAACACTTCAGCCTGCAACATAGAAAATACCCAGAAATTTTATGTGTAAGACACCTTTCACCTACTCAGCCTAGTCTCAATTAAACCCTCTCTCCCTCACTGGCTGCATCGACCCAAACAGTTTTGAACTTACAACACTGAATTTTGTGCCACTTTTTCATGCCCAAGGCTTAGGTCACTGCCCATAACTCCGTGACACTTCCAAAAATGAAATATAACATCAGAATAATGATACACATGTAATTAATTGAACAAGGACTCGATGATACCCCTCCTAACCATGACATGCATTTCATCAAACATGTCACAAATATATATTTTATATGTTTAAACAACATATCTAAGCATAGGGGTCACATACTTATTTGAGAATCTATTAGGAAACCGGCTCACAAAAGGATAGAAAAGATAGGTCAATGCCTTAGAATTTAGCCTCTTCAAGGGGGCAACCTCCTTTACATTAGATTTACTGTTGTTTATATTTCAATGTTGAAAGTAGTATCATTGTGAGTCTTGCCTTGGTAGTCTCAGATAGTTTAAGACTCTATCCCAAACACCAAGGTTGTGGAAAAACAAATGGAATTCCATGGGGTGAAGGCCAAGCATAAGAAACCAACATATTCATTATAAGTCGTAATCACCATGGTTATCATCACTAAATTTATCATAAAAGTGAAGTGACATGACTCAGGCATAGTGGAGGTAAGAAATTTAAGTAAACTTTACATTCCATCCTACTTGAGATGAGTGACAGAGAAACATAAATTGCATAGATATATATGAAAGAAACTATCCAATTTCATGGAGTGCTAAAAATTGTTTTTTCAAAAAGAAATTCTAAATTTAACTTTATTTCTTTAAAAGGGTTATTCAAAGGGTAAGGCATAAATTTGAATGCCACTAAAATCTATCATCCACACATAGATAGGTAGGAAAGAATATCTAATAATATAGTTGAAGAAATACTCAAAATGTGTGTGAGTGTGATGGACAAGCCATTCATGATGAATGATTATATACATAGTTGGATGTTCCTACAACAGTGGTTATTTGAGTTGCCATTAAAAATTACACTATTTAAACCAATATATCATAGGGAGTGTAGTTCTCAAATCATAATTAGTATAATGTATCACAAAGGTGGTCCTTGGGTTTGATATGTTGAAGGATATGGAAGAGAAAATGATTAAAATTAAATATAATTTGAATATTTGAGCAAAATAGGACTGGTTGTTTTTTATCTTACATTGACTACATCTATGCATGTGAACACTGAGTCTTTGTGATAGATTTGGTGCATATCATATATCATATTTTAAGGAGGTTAAAACAACAAATAAATTAGGGTGGTAACAATCTAATTCATCTGCTACATCCTATTGGAATTATGATAGATGATACAATCTCTTATCATGGTAATTACTTGTGACTGATATGTATTCTTTTCTTAGCTTTTACTTGTTTATTTATGTCATTAAGAAATTACACAATAACAAAACATATAGAAAATAATTCACAAGAGATAGGAGACACTAGAAATTGGGCTCTAAGCCAAGGAAAAAATACACAAGGGGGAAATCCAAAAAATCCTTCTCTTGTAGAATTAGATCAAAACGGAATATCTAAGACCAAGACTGGGACTCAAAACTACCACCAAAATGTCAAGTCCAACTCTCCTCCAAGTCACCTCTAATTTTTTTCTACTCTAATCAAAGTCAATAATGGTCAAATTGCGTCTTCGTGCAATTTGAGCCTTGTCTTGAAATTTTGGCCTTGAAATTAAAGGTTGTCACAAAAAAAAATTGGTTTACTCCATCTTGCAAATAGTTTCCTTCTTCTTCGTTCTTTTCTACCCTAATTAGTTGTAGAAGATATATATGATGATCATGACTATGTGTCCTTCAAAGTGATCAAATTGTCCTTGATATATATATATTTCTCCATGAATTTGACGTGATAAAAAAATGAAATTATTTTCTTTACAAAGGACCAAATGGGACTTGACACAGATACATGCTTTCACATAAATAAAATAATAATTAATATGACAAAAAATATGTTTTATTATGTTATAAAGACCGACATTAGTTACATTTTTCAACGCTCCCTCTTAAGTAGAGAGGTGTTCATAATGGCACAATTGTATACTCTCAATTTGAAATATTAATATAAGAAAGGGTTCAGATTGATAAGAATCAATGATGATTTAAATCATCATAGCCAACATGTCAGAAATAGAAAGGCCTTTACTAACAAACTTTATGTCTCCATCATATCATACAACAATGACGGAGGCATAAGTTTGGACACCATTGCCTCTCAGATATTGGAAAATGTAATTAGTTTCAATATTCATAATTGTCATTGTACTCATGTTAATATGTATATCTTATGTTACAAGAAAAAGAAGAATGAAAAATATTTTTTTTAAGCATGGGTTTCATGCTTCATCCTATTTGTCATCTAGGTCAAGTATGCATTTCATGCTCCTATGGTTGTCATGTGAAAATAATACTTTTCTTGAGTCAAAAAAGTCTTTATAATTTGTATAATACCCTATTGGGAAAATTGTAACATGTAAAATATATTATTTTTAGTCTAGAAAGTCTTTATGAGCCTCCAAGCACAAGTCATCCTTACCAACAAGAAGTTGGACCCATAAGGGGTATTCAACCTCATGGAAATACTATATAAAGAAGTAGCTTTAACCTCCTTAATACACAATTCGAATTCCATAAGAAACAAGTTCGATATATAGTGAAAAGATAAGGAAATAGAGAGAAAAAATAAAGAATTCAAGGAGCAAGATCTAGCAGAAGAGGAAGACCAAAAATAAGTTTTTTTTTTGTTCACACAAGTGAGAATCTAGTGGTTATGGGCTAATTGCATGAAAAAAGTTGAAGACCAGGTTATAGATCCCAATCTTCCAGTTTCTAATAAAGGAACCCACCCCAAGTGCAGTCCTTCAAAGGTAATCTCATCTAGCAGCAGAGAGGTTTGCAAGGGGACCTTGCTCTCGTCAAGTCTTTTGGCACCTTCATCTTGCCCTTGTGCAGAGGGACATACTCAAGAAACTTAGTGATAGGGTTAGCACCCTAGACTTCAACTTCCTCCACTTCTACCCCCAAGTCCTCATCATCCATCGAGATGTCTTCAATTTCTTCCTCCGTTAGCTCTAGGTTGATGGCCTCACCCTTTTCCGATGTGGTGGGCTTGTCCTTGGGTGGGTTCCTTCTCGGCGAGGCATGCACTGGTATTGTAGGCTACTTTCCCTTTTTATCTTTCGCAGGCTCCTTGGTTGGGGTTAGTTTCAGCCTAGGTGTCTGTGGTGATTTGGGAACTTTAGCTAATACTTCTCCGACTTTTGGGATAGCTCCCTATGCCTCCCCAACAACCTCCACCTCAGCCCCCTCGGTTATCACTGCTTTGACATCCATAACTTCTACAAGTGTTGACATAACATTATTCAATGGTTCTCGTGTTGCCTCTATTAGTGCCTAAATCTACCTTAGGCTAGGAAAGGTAGGATCTAGGGTAACATCAAACCATGCTTAACCTGGTAGCTAGCCCTACCAGGTTGGGAGAGGGCTCTCTCCTTGTCAATCTTAGCAAAATATGATCAATGAGGCTTGAGATGACCTGAATGAAGAATGATTTTAGGCTAGGCATGTGTGTAAAATGGTTTTATTGAGTTTGATGATGTTTGTTGGCTCAAATGGAAAGATAGATTATGGGTATGGGGAATAAGGCTCAGTTTTGCAGAAATCTCGACGGGGCAAGGTAGGAAATTGATTTGATACTTCAGATTTGAATGAAATGGAGAGCTTTAGACAGATTAGGAGTTGAAGAGGGCAAGAAAACCTCAGGGATCCTCTTCAATAGCTTAAAACATAGATAAATAAGCAAACCCTAGGTAGACCACTGCAATTTCAATGGATTTTACCTTTATCCTTGTTTGTTTTAGTTAAGATGAAATAAGAGAGAGAATGGCATACATAAAACAAAAGTAAACTTACATTTGCAGAAGGAAAGACAATATAAAAGCATGAAGCCACATGAATCCCATAGAGTGCTGCAAATCCTGGTCTATTCCTTAGCCAAAACTGCTGAAAAATGTATACAACGAAGCTCCAAGCTTTCTCAAAATTCCAACCATGCTAATGACTAAAAAAACACAAGATATAGACAAAACATAACTCATACTACCCTCTAGGGGTTGAGCTCATAAGTTTAGGAGTTGTTCCAACTAATTCTAAACTGAGAACTAAAAATTAGGCAGTGAAACAACTTGCCTCTAGAAACTAGGGAACTGATTCATTTAGTTGCAAACTACTTTTTGATAGATGAATCTACCTCCATGAGTGAAAGTTTGAAAAAATTACATCAAGATCTATCAATTTACATTAAATTACATCATAAGTTTGACATTAAGAAGAAGAAAAGTAAAACTGTCAAGAAACTGGGCGAAAAACATAGTATTTTTTTATCAAACTGGGCAAACTTTCTCCAATGCGCTGCGTTGATTTCCCTATGCATAGTGCTTGTTTGCGCCCACTCTTGGAGCCCTTCCCCGTGTCCACATTTTCTCCAAGTGTTCTTGTTGGAAAGGTATGCTTGTCTACTTTCCAAAAAAAGATGAATTTTTGAATTTGGCCTCCATTTTCCCCTCCAAAACTGAGTTCTCCCAACATTGCTTCTTGTCTGTCAAAATAGGGGTAGTAAGGTCATTTTTTGGGTGTTTTTGACCTTTTTCGAGGGCTCAAAACCTGTCAAAATTTCTTGGCCATTGGTGAGCATGCATATTTCTTCATGAAAAATCCAAAAATTCTGAGTTTTTCTCATTTGGAGGCCTCCATTAAAAGCGAGCGCCAGGTGGCGTGGTGCATAGGGCAGAAAATTCTGTGTTTTAGACCAAAAAATAAAAAAATGCAAGAAGTGCCCCAAATTTTTTGAAATTTGGGCTAAGTGGTCTCCATCAAGTGTTGTGTTGGGCCAAGGGAGCCTCAGCCAATATCTGGAGTCTATCTTTCTCCTTTTGCATCCTCAATGCCCTCTTCAACTTGTCCTTCAAGTTCGTGATTCTAGCCTTGCACACTTTGTTTCTTGCCAAGTAATGGTAGGCCATGTGCCTCTACATTGTTTTCTCACAGATGGGCTTCTCTAAAAACTTTTCCAAGTGGATATTAGCTCTCTCAAGCCAAGACTAACGATCAGCATTGATTTCTTGTTCAAGTAATGTGAGCTTCACCTTCCTCCTTTTGGCAGCTTGTCGGTTTTCTCGTATGTTTTGAAGCTCCATAATCGTTTGCTGATCCTCAAGTTGCTTGTTTCTTTGCTCCAGGTACTTTATTATCCACTTATCTCTTTCTAAGCTGAGGGACAAAGAATTGATGTCCTCCTGTTTCTCTTGGATGACCTCCTTGAGATTTAAGCTTTGTGGGCCCAAATCAGTGTCATCATCTTGAATGAGAATGAAATCGGTCTCATGCTCACCTGAAGGCCCCTCATCATGTAATGGTCTCTTGCCCTTGTCCTGAACTTGTTGTGCTGATGAAGGAAGTGAGACCGCTTCCACCTTGGGTGGAGATAGTACTCGCTTTACTACTGCAAACAACCCTCTAGTGCCTTTTTGATAGGTGACAAATACCCGCGTACTAGTTGTCTGTGTCTCATGACCCTCTTGCTAATGTGAAGGGCCACCTGTCTCATGAAAAGCTTCTCAAGGTACCTGAGGAGTCGTGAAGAACTAATGAGAAATGAAATCCTCCCATGAGATGCCCTACAAACCAAGCTGATGCATGACCACAATTTTGATGAGTGAAAAATGATATATACTGTTAAACTGCTGCTAAGGAGTCTTCTGTTGTACTAGGGTGGTCATCTTCTCAAAATTTTGGCACATGAAGTAGGGGAGATTCATCATTCTCACCCTGGTAAAGTGCATCAACAATATGATATGATAGGCATATAGGCGACAAAATAGGCCCTCACAGCTGAAATACTTCATGATGAGTTTCATCAAGGGAGCATATGAGTTTTTCAAGTACCGAAAGGGAAAAACTCTGCTAAGTTGTCTCAAATAATTCGGCTTGATGTATGGCTCATAATGTTCCT
>APFE031529503.1:0-10502 GCA_000404065.3 Pinus taeda | reverse complement strand
TTGCTCTTCAAGCTCCTCAAATTCTTCAAACATTCACAATGAAATGTTTTTATGCCCAAAGGGCCTTTTAAAACAAATTTTTTTTTATAAAATTTTAGTTTTTTTCGGGTCCGCGGAATTTTTTTCCGCCGACCCGCTCCCGGCCAGCTTAAAATCGCTCCCGGAGCGATTTTTTAAAGCCCGGGAGCAATCGGGAGCAATCGCTCCCCGATCGCTCTCGGGCTTTAAAAAGCGCTTCGGGAGCGACGGAGCGGCCGCTCCCTAGGTCGCTCCCGAAATCGGCAGGGAGCGAAATTTTTTTGGAAGGGAGCGCGCTCCCGAAAATCGCTCTCGTCCGGGAGCGATTTAGGGAGCGCTCTCCCAAGCCGCTCCCGCCCGGAGCGCGCTTCGGGAGCAGGTTCGAAGGGGGGGGGGGCGCTCCCCTGCAACTATGATTATAATCGAATCTCATGATGGTCATTTCATCAGCCATAGTTGACAACTTGTTCTGAATAGCACTTATTTCTTCCTGAAAACTTGCTTCCCTGGCAGTCACTTGATTTGAATGATTGAGTTCCATGATCGTCATATTTTCCTCTAAGCCTGATAACTTGCTTTGCATAAAATTAATTTCGTTGTCGTGATTAGCTTTCATGGTCTCAATTTCCTTAGCATACTGACTTTGCATGTCAGTTACGTGATCAGAGTGGCTAATTTTCATGATTTCCATCTCCTTATCACATTTTTCCAGGTGGGTGCATAAAGTTCTCATATCATTGGCGTAATTAGTTTGATTGATCTCCACATTTTTTACCAACCGCATTAGTTCTTCTATAATTTGCTTCTGATTTTCCCTTTCATTGTCGACACTGATTTTACAATTTGTCCCTGCTTTTCCACTATCATGGATTTGATCTGTAATGGTACAGGTGAATTCTAATATGAAGAATTGTCTTCAAATCTTTCATCAACAGTTGGACCTTTCATAAGATTACTTTCATTCTGTTGCACAATTTTAGGGGCACAAGGCAAGCTATCTTGATAACCATATCTATCTTTAAAAGCATTGACAATGTCTTGTAAAGAAGTGAAAGAATCTTCAAGACAATTATTAAACCAATTCAAAGCATCATCCTCTAAAGAAAGGACAAATAGACGCATTTTGACATCTTCATGATTACACTGAGGAGATCTACAATATATGATCATTATACGAGTAAACTTGCATAAATGCTTTCTAACAGCGACTGAATCACCACCTGAGAACAAAGGTAATTTAGAAATGGCCACTTCCGGAACATCATGGAGAACATCAGTAAAATGACATGGGTTAAACGAATAATCCATGATGAATAACGAGGGACCAAATGGATGATAGAGAGAGATCCTGGTTCAAGAAAATCAAGAGATGAAAGAAGTGGAGTCGCCACTTGAACATGAATCTAACTCTGAATCCAAAAAGCAACAAACAAGTAAAAATGAGGGAGGCTTCTTGTCTGGGAAAAAATAAATGAAAAGAAATGGAATGGCCACCCAAACAAGAAACAAACTAAAGAGTAGGTGTTGAAGGTACGTTTAAATGATATGACGAAAGATAGAGCGATAAAAAGATCAAATGACGCCAAAGAATGTTGATTGTTTGACAGGCTAATGAATGGCAGAAAAGATGAGATGATGCCAAAAAATGTTGATTTTGCCGGCTCGAATGAGAGATGAGAAAGATGAGAGATGAATGATGAAAAGTCATTGAAACACCGAGAATAAAGTATCCTAAGCAGAAGCTCAGACCGGGGGTTGTCACCCTGATCCCCGATCTCTCCGTTTAAGTCGTCTCCCTGAAGCAGGCTAAGGGGGGTAGACCCTATGGGATAAAAGAAGACCAACTAGTTATCAGCTGGGTTGGGAGACACAGCAGGGGAAAACAAGCACTTGATCAATTTAGAATTTGATTAGATCTTTAAATGCTTAAGACCAGTGCCTTGTGGAATTAATGAAAACCAAGTAATTAATTAACTATTGTTGCTTATGAAGTAATTTAATGATTACTTGAAAATATTTACGAAATATCAAACATGTCACAAGCATTATATAATCCAAGCAACGATTAATTTCACCAGATGCAAAATATAGATGTGCAATGCCTTAGCAATTAAACTTCAAAAGATCAAAATTCTTTACTCAACCGTGAAATTCAAATGCTAACTAGCTCAAAAAATGATTCACCACTTTTCAATAGCTAATCTTTAAATAAATATTTAAGCGCATTTAACTGTAGAGAAATGAAACATAGATACCACAAAAGACACCAGAAGAATTTTCATTTTTTAGTTAATTGTTTTCAAAAAATTTTATTTTGATTTTTAATTTTTATAATATTCTAAGTTTCAAATTTAAAACAAAACTAGAATCTAATAAAATTAAAATCTAATCTACACTAAGACCCAAAAAAAACGAAAAATGAACACACAAATGAAAATCAAAGATTGAAAAAATGAAATCTAATGACTTACGATTATAAAGTTAATTTAATAAAATTTAAAACATATATACATAAGCTACAAAAAATGAAATCAAAAAATAAACTAAATCTAAGAAATCAAATGAAACCTAAAAAAAAAAAATTGCACATACACTAACCCAATAAATACAAAAACTAAACTAACACATAAAAAAAAGTCGAAATCGAAAGTGTGATTTATGTGCCGGCTTGACGGCTTGGACAGGAATGCGTGGAGCGGGAGTATCTAAGCAGAGGAAGGCAGATGCCTGGGAGACTCCAGGATGCACATAAAGGAGCAATGAAAAGGCGAAATGGAGCAACGTATTACGATTTAGCTGCAGGTGAAAAGAGGCGGTGAGAAGAGCAGGATAGCGGCAACAAGGACATCGAGGGTAGCACACATAGAAGGACGCAGCTAGAGCGAGTTCGAAGGTTGTGTGGAGGAGTCTGCAACGGATGGGGGAGTAAGGAGACGTAGGGATATGGATGGCTAAGGACGTGGAGCTGGGCAGCATGGAGATTTGGATGCAAACTTTGATTGTGTTTGCAAGTCCGCAAAGAGATGGAATAGCGAGCAAAGGAAAAGAGAGAAATGCGCTGCGAACAGGCAACATATCCCCTTTTTTTTATTTGCAAGGTTAGCGATGGCAAGGATAATGGAGCTCGAGCTGGAAGAAA
Source organism: Pinus taeda (assembly GCA_000404065.3). Classification (NCBI taxonomy): domain Eukaryota; kingdom Viridiplantae; phylum Streptophyta; class Pinopsida; order Pinales; family Pinaceae; genus Pinus; species Pinus taeda. The sequence goes on along the minus strand of APFE031529503.1, from coordinate 7,345 downwards.
CACGTGAGGGTTTGGTGGAATGTGTAGAATAGGCGTGGAGCTGGAATATCGACTGGCAGAAGGCGAAGGATTAGCTGACAGCAGAGGAGCAAGAATGGGAGATGAAAGGAAAGGGAATGACAACGACGTAGGGAGAAAGAGATGGGCAGACGGAAAGAGGCATAGAGAGGAAATGGACGGAGTTGGGACACTGATCTGGAGGTTTGAACGATCAACGGTTTTTTTTATGCAACGTATGAAAACTGCATGGAGATGGCAGCATTGAGAGGGGTGAGAAAGGGCCAGCGTAAAGAAGCTGAGGGACTGCAGCGTACGACTTGGGACTGCGTGCAAATCTGGCAGTAAATGAAGAGATAGCATGGATCTGGCAGAACGCTGGAGCAGAGAACGCAAGGCAAGGCCACAACCCCCTAAAAAAAATTTCGAAATTTCTCTGTAATTTTAATTAAACCCTCCAAGGCCTAGATCTAGCTTCAGATAAAATGTTTTCGCCTGATCTGCAACCTACAATAACAAAAACCGAACACCCAGAAATAAAATGTGCAAGAAACAAAACTAAAAACCCTAAAACCCGCTAAATAATTACAATATTCACAGTTTCAAGGCTCTAAATAGCTAGATTTGCCAGTATGCCACAGAAATATTTTCAGAATTTAAAGTTAAAATGAGATGCTTCTAGAAAACCCTTCATGCATTCACAAGAAAATTTCAAATGATAAGCCCGAGTGAAAGGACTGAGCTGATGTAAAGAATTATTTTTGAAACTATAAAGATTTACTGAACTGTAAATATTGTAAGGAGTTTTTACTGAACTGTAAACAGAGTATGAAACTTTAAGAAAATTTCTGTTCTAAATTTATGCAAAACTTCATATGACTAATTTCTTGATTCGATGATAAGTACTTACTTAGTCTGCTGCGGATGAAAATGTTTCAGAACTCCTCCAGTTTGCTCCCGTTTACCAAAAGACCAAAACCACCCAGCCAAACTAAGCAAAACCTTGCTACTCAGTCCAGTAAGCTTCTCAGTTGAAGCAGACTGTTCCCCTGTGCCCAGAAACCTCAGGACAACCAGCTCTCCTTCCGTAAGTAACTCAAGTTTACTTCTTCAGTATCCCCTTCGTTCTTCCTTCTTCTTTCTCATTCCCCTTCCCAAACTCTTCTTTCTGGTTTATAAACGATTTCTTGGCGGTGGTCGTCCTTCCTCCAGCACCCACCGCTTCATTTCCTCGTGACACCCTTCCCATGTCGTGTCATATACATTTCTTTTTTTAAAAGGGTATATTGATTTTTTATTAACTTTCCTTTTTCTGATTTTAATATAAAGGTTAGACTTATATTAAAAGACTTTATTATTAGTTTATTTTTATAATTTTATTAATTGATAATATAATTTATTTACTAAAATTTATTTAATATTACTTTTATAAATAGGTCGTTACATACACCCCCCCCTTCAGAAAACTTCGTCCCGAAGTTAGAGTTTTATCTTATATGAATATTTATGATAGCGATTAATACATTTTTCTTATGATTGTGTATTTAGGTTAAATTCTTACTTAATGTAAGGGCACTACAAATTTGGTGTTTTGAATACTTTAGGTTTATAACTTTAATGATCATGTTTTATTTCATTAGGTTCCCCAGCTATTACAAAATCATCCTATCCTTCCTAATCTCTTTTGCTCCCATCCTATCCGTCCTCTACTGGAGTATGTCATGGCGTCAGTTATACTGGCCTAACCATTTATAAACTCTAAGGATGACAGCGTCAGTTATATCGACTTGATCCCTAGTAGGCATCTGGCAATCATCATCACACGTCTAGGGGAGCGAGACTCGCACAATCCTCCCATGTCTCCAGGGTCTGGAGGATACACGATGGGCAACACCTCCACCCCTCCTAGTAGAATCAGGGTTAATACCCTATGATGGAATCTTTTTGAGCCTTAATTGTTCTGAGGTTTTTGTCATCACGCGGTCATTTTGGTAACGAATATTATCTGCAATCATCAACACTTGCCCATGCATTTATAAAATGTGCATTAACATATTCAAAAACAATAGCTTATGTATAATTCACACATGTCAACTACAGTATAACATACTTTGTCATATTCTATTCATGTCATTAACTCTCATATTAAAATGTAATCATTCTTTGATTTCTATCTCATCAATCATATTGAAATGCATAAATGAAACAAAATTATAATATCTTAATTCCCATCAGAAGCAAAATTACTCAAATATTTAAACTTTACTTTGATAACTATAATTTAGTAAGATCAATAACATATTCTGTTTTGGTATCCATGTACTAGCGGAATTAAATAGATATTATGTCATAAAAGTTCATGTTTATATATGGTCATTCAAAAATGGTTCTGAGCCTCTGATTTACAGTAAAGTAAATCTATACAAAACATAGTTTAAAGTTTCTTCAAAATTGACACAGATTGGGGTATTTTTGACATATGTTCTCTATATCTTCCCAAGTAGCTGATCCAGGACTATACTTGTCCCACTGGACCTTAACTTGGTCTACTAGACGATTTCTGAGTTGTCGAACTCAACATTCCAATATACGTAATGGTTTGACCAATATGGTTCCTTCGTCCAATATCTGCAATTCCTTCCATTGAAGGTTATGAGATTGGTCAGTTATGTAATGCCTTAATACAGATACATGAAATACATTATGAACTTTATGCAAGTAAGGTGGCAGTGCAAAACGATAGGCGACAGGTCCAACTCTTTCCATGACTTTAAATGGTCCAATAAATCGGAGTGATAATTTTGTCCCTTTTCCGAATCGGATAGTACTTTTATTCGGTTTGATGCGGATGAAAACCTAATCCCCTACTTCATACTTCCTATCAGTTCTGTGAGCATCAGCATAACTCTTTTGTCTATCATGTGCTTCATTTAACCGCTATCTAATTTGTTTTACCTGTTCTTCCATTTCTTGGATTAATTCTGGCCCTATTATCACTCGATCTTCTAACCTGTCCCAACTTAACGGTGTTCTGCAAGGTCTGCCGTATAATGCTTCAAATGGAGGCATTCTGATTGAACTGTGGTAACTGTTATTGTATGCAAATTCGACTAAGGATAAGTACTTTTCCCATTGTGATTGTTGATCCATAACATACATCCTCAACATATCTTCAAGTATTTGATTTACCCTTTCTGTTTGCCCATCAGTTTCAGGATGATAAGTTGTGCTTAAATTTAATTGAGTTCCTAAGGTTGATTGCATGCAAGTCCAGAATCTTGAAGTGAATCGAGAATCGCTATCTGATATAATCTTCTTAGGTACTCCATGAAATCTGATAATTTCATTTATGAATACTTGAACTATGTCAGTAACGTCATAAATATCTCTTACGGGAATGAAATGGGCGTTTTTCGTTAATTTATTCACTACTACCAAAATGGCATTGTGTTTTTGAGAAGTAAGAGGTAGCCTAATAATAAAATCCATAGAAATAATCTCCCATTTGGTCATAGGAACGTCATGAGGTTGTAAAGACCCACTGGATGACAATGATCTGCTTTTACTTGTTGACATTCCAAACATCTTGCAAAGAATTGAACGAAATCACGTTTCATGCCCGACCAGAAGAAAAGTTTCTTCGTATCCGCATACATTTTCTTTACTCCAGGATGTGCACAATACATTGCTCTGTGGGCTTCCTTAAGGATGATGTCTCGAAGATTCCTATTATCAGAAATATACATCTTCCCATGAAATCGTAAGATTCCATCATCTTCTAGTTCATATCCTTCAAACTTAGATTCTTTTGGCTTTTTACTTTCAAGACTAGATCTCACCTTTAAATACCAACTATTTTTTATGAGATATTCTAGTACTCATTGTCTTAAGTCTACTTGGATAGGTATGAAAGAAAATATCCGTGGTCTTCTGCTTAAAGCATATGCTACTATATTTTATTTTCCCTTAATATATGATATTCCAAAATCATATTCACTTAGGATGTCACTCCATCGTCTTTGTCTAGCATTTAAGTCTCTTTGGGTGAACAAATATTGTAGACTTTGATAGTCGTTTTTAAGTGTAAAACTTTGCCCCACTAGATAGTGTCTCCAAATCTTTAAAGCTAGTACTACAACGGCTAACTCTAAATCATGAGTAGCACAGAGTTTTTCATGAGGCTTTAACTTTCTTGAGACATACGCTATTAGTCCTCTATCCTGCATCAATACTGCACCTAGCCCTTGTTTGAATGCATCAGTACATACCACAAAATCTTTGTCCATATCAGGGGCTCTTAAGATTGGTGCACTGGTAAGTAGTCTTTTGAGTTCAAAGAATGCTTTATTACATTCCTCAGTCCATTCATACTTAACACCTTTATGCTAAAGGATTGTAATCGGCTTTGCAATTTTGGAGAATCCCTCCACAAATCTTTGGTAGTAAGCGGCTAAACCCATAAAGCTTCGTACTTCATGTGCGTTTTTTGGTACTGGCCATTCCATGATTGCTTTTACCTTCTTAGGGTCTACTGAAATCCCTTCACCTGATATGATATGACCTAAGTAATGAATCTTTTCCTGAAAGAACGAACACTTGGATAAGTTTCCATACAGCTGATGTTTTCTAAGGCAGGACAACACTATTCGTAAATGATCTTCATGCTCTTTCTCATTCTTGGAACAGATGAGTATATCATCTAAAAAGACTTGTACAAATTGATCAAGATATTTGCAGAAAACACTGTTCATAAGATTCATGAATACTGTTGGAGCATTTGTTAATCCAAATGGTACCACAGTAAATTCATAATGCCCAAAGCGTGTCCGAAATGCAGTCTTAGAAATATCGCTTTCAGAAATCCTTAGTTGATGATAGCCTGATCGAAGATCAATTTTTGAAAAGACAACAGCTCCTTTCATTTGATCGAAAAGATCATCAATTCGAGGCATAGGATATCGATTATTTACTGTAGCTCGATTCAAGTCTCGATAATCTATGCATAATCTTAAGGATCCATCTTTCTTCTTGACAAAAATTACAGGAGCACCCCAAGGTGATATACTGGGTCGAATATGTCCTATATCCAATAGTTCCTTCAATTGAATTTGTAATTCTTGAAGTTCTGGGGCTGTCATTCTATAAGTTGTTTTAGAAATTGGTTGAGTACCAGGTTTCAATTCTATTGTGAAGTCTAGCTCTCGTTCGGGGGGTAATCCTGGTAGTTCCTTTGGAAATACATCTGGAAATTCAGCTAACACCGGATATTCTTCTAAGGATGGTCCTTTTACTTTATTTACTTCTTGAATTACATATGCCTGACAACCTTTTCTTAAACAACGCTTCATTTTCATTGCTGATATGTAGCATAAAGATACGTTTCTCTTGATTCCTTAAATTTGGATCACTTCTCCTTCATCATTTATACCTAGAATTCTTTTCTCATAACAGTGTACCCAAGCTTGATGAGCTTCTAGCCAATCCATACTTATGACAAGATCATAAGTTCCTAAGGCTGTGACATAAACTTTTAATTTAGTCGAACAGACCCCTAAGTCAATTTTGCATTGATCCACACTTAAGTCTACGGATTGGAGGTCTCCTGAGGCCATTTCTACCTGTCTGAAATCATTTTGTCTGCGAGCTGCCAACCCACATTTGTTTAATGCATATGACGAAATGAAACTATCTGTGTCACCAATAGCAAATAAGATTTTGAGTTTTATACCATTAATAATACCTGAAGATTCCACTACAATGGATTGATGTGTTGCTTGATTGTTGTTGACTAATGCATGAATTCTATGATAGCCTTGGTTATTTGATATTGGTTCCTTTCCAGTCCTATGCAATATACTTGATGAAGCTTCTAGACAATCACGTTGAAAATGCGGTCCTCCACATCCCCAACATATAACCTGTGTTGGTCCTCATGAATCAGGACGTGAATTTCTAGATAAAGAGCTTCGTCCTCTCATGTTGCTTCCTCTCGAATTTCTTCCTCTATTAGCAGTTCCACGAGATTTCCATGGACTAGTGTTTGATGATTCAGCGGCTATAGTATTAACTTCCATGGGAGCTCTTGTTCCTACATTTCTTGGGATAAATCTACTACCATAAGGTGGCCTTGAGCTACCTCCCCTGAAGAAATTTCGGGGAGTCTTTCCTGGAAATCCTGATTCTAAAGGTTCTGCTGGCCCTACATCCTTTTTGATTCCTAGATGTTCTTCTGCATAACGGCCACATTCTACTGCCTCAGCTACTGATGATGGTTTCCACATGCTCACCAAGGCCCTAATGCGAGGATTTAACCCAAATATGAAGCGTTCATCTTGACGTTTATCAGAATCTAAGTAGTGAATGTATTTTACAAGCTCCATAAACCTTATCTTGCATTCTTCCACTGTTTTATTACCTTGAACTAATGTATGAAAGGCGTTGGCTTGTTGTTGTTGAAAATATGGAGGTAAATACTTTGCGCAGAATCTTTCCTCGAACAATTCCTAAGGGATATTCTCTGTTGTGAGGTGTAGTTGTTTTTCCAGATTTCCCCACCAAATCAAGGCGCTTTCCTTTAATTGAAATACAGCAATTTTTGTTTTTGCAGAAGAAGAATATTCTCTTAATTTAAAACATCTGCTCATTCCTTCTAGCCATGCCTCGGCACGTTCTCCTGCTTGACCTCCTGAAAATTCTGGGAGTTTAATTTTCTCAAGCTCCCTAGAAATATCTTCCTTTGATCTTTTATACTCAATATTCTTTGGTTCCACTAAATTGGTTGCTAAGGGTTGAAGTTCTTCTTTGGTCTTAGCCATGGTTGACCCTTTTAATGTTTCCAATAAGGCTTCCAAGGAGTTCATTATCACAGTCAACTCTAATGCTGGAGCAATCGGTATTGATTGTGGTCTCGCTGGAGATGATGATGACGACGGTGGTGGCATTAATGACGGTGATGCTGCCCAATCACGTCGTCGTCGCTCATATGTCCTTACCATCGTAATGTTTCCTATATACATAATAAAATTTGTAAAAATTTGAGGTATACATTCGGATTTAACATATAGTTTTGCAATTTCACATTTACAAACGGGTAGAGTTTTTTTTTGCTATTTTTATCTGCTAGACAGATCTTACTGGTACCGAGGTCAAGGAGGGTGGTCTCGCAACCTCCTTGTCCTAATGCAGAGAATCCTATCTTAATGCGTAATAATACCTTTCTAATGCATGAGTCTTTATAGATCCTCTTTTAACATTGCAACATAGCCTAACTATGTAATATAATCATTTTATTATTAGTGAACTAATTTTAATCTATTTCTTTTAAATGTAATATTTATAGTAAACAAAA
>APFE031529498.1:0-16435 GCA_000404065.3 Pinus taeda | reverse complement strand
ACAATGAGGGTGATAGTTACCAGGCTTTACGATGTCGGAATACGTCTCTAGCCTAGACTTCTAGATGTTGTGCGTTAGGTTCCAAAGCATTTTTAGGTTCATTAAATTTATTTTACAGTTGATCTTGTTTAAAAATTTTCCTTTCAGGTTCACCGCATAGATGTAGATGTACAATTCCTAAAATGCAATCTAAGATGATAAACAATCGTTTAATCTTCTTTATGTAATGAAAATCCTAGCTACTAAGGAAAGAGGACTGAGGTTCTTTCAACATAGAGCACCAAGCACACACTAAATGCACTGTCCTAAATCAACAAGCAGTCTAAATGAAAATGCACGTGCATGTATTTTTTTTCGCTTTCTTAATGTGTGGATGATAAAAAGAAAGCTAAGCACACATATGAACTGTTTTTCAAAGCAACATTACTAACAAGCTTCTTTTCAAGACAAAATTAAGACAATGATGACACTTTGCGATTTTGAATGGGAAACTTGATTTCAACACTGAAAAAAACTACTAATTCAAATCAAATACAATAGTAACCGTATAATCGACTATCAAGAACAATCTGGTTCTCTTCTATGACTGAAAACGACACTTATGACACTTTCAAATCAAGAAACGACAGTACAATTATGCTACTTCTTTGTAAAATAGAACTGAAAATGGCACAAAAATACAAAAAACACTCACAGTTCTTTGCATAATGGAGGCAGAATAAAGAAAAGGAAGAAGGTTTCTATAGTGGTATACTAATCACAGACAGTAAAACTCCTGAATAGATCTGAAAAGAATGAAGAAAAACCAAATTCTGCAGGCAAACTTAGCCTTCTCTGATCATCGCAACCTTTACATAGGGAATCCAGTATGCATCCCACCTACTGCACATGGGAGGTGCGGTGCATACAGACTACCTAGACCAAAGGGTGCGATGGTACAGTGCGAGACTTTTACCTAGTTCTTTATCACAATTTGCAGTTCAGTTCAAGGATTTAAGCTCAGGAAGTGAGGTTCAGTAAACAAAAATCACGGTGATCGATCTAAGGAGGTTACTAGAGCCACCAACAGGGCAATTAAGATGTTTGCAAATTGATTGTTCAATCTATAAACAAAACCCAAAGATAGACTGAAGCAGCGTTTATCTACTTTGAATTTGCATAGCAAATGCAGTTCAAAGACTAGCTGGCTTGACTTTAGGCTTCGTCTGTGAGTTTATAAAATAAACAAATCTAAACTAGCAAACAAATTATTCGCATCCCCGACGGAGTCGCCATTTTATTATCAGGAAATCTAGTGTCCACACGGAGCTACTAGTCCCACTAAGACTGGTAGCTATCTTAGAAACAAACAAGTTAAAGCCACTTTCATTTTCCTTTATGAAAGATAGATAAGAGAGGAATAGAAGGCACCAACCTCAGTCTTGCACTTGGTTCCTTGTTCGATTCTTCTCCCTTCTAGCAGATCTTTGCCGCTTTGCCTTTGTCTACCCAGCTTCAAAGAGCACCTGTGGAATCAAAGCAACATAGTACTATCCAAGAACAAATATCTATAATCATAAACAATATTGGACCAGATAAATATTGACCATGCAAATATATGTACCATTAAACATACAAGAACATGAAGGAAAACTTGAATAGCTTTATTGATATCAAGAAAGAGCAAAGAGGATTACAAACAATTGTTCTGACCCAGCGTCATCCCCTTAGCATAGAAGCCCTTATTCACCTCATGAAAAGCTTAGATCACCCAAATCTATTATTTTCACCAGGAAACCAACAACACTTCCTTACAAGATACAAGATTCTAGTTTCTGGACCTCTGTGATGAGGGATCCATATATAGATATTTGCAGGGGGTGAGTCAGCTGCTGGGTTTTTGATTAGTGTCCTCTCTGATAGTTTTGGGTTCCACTTGGAGATTCATGATCTCTTACTCATCCTTGGGCGAATTCAGAGGGGCAAGTGTCATTGGAGAAGTTTTTGGAATATTCCATGATCCTCCACCTCGCAAACTGTCTCTCCCATTTGTTCTTTCTCGCTCAACACACCCTACATAAGGGCATTCCAGTATGCATCACACCCTTTACACTGAGTAGGTGGGATGCATCACACCCTTAGCAATGAGCAACCTGTATGGTCCAGTTTTGACCATTTCTGAGCAGTTTTTCATGGAGAACTTCTGGGAGAAGATGTAATCAGTTGACCTTGTCCTTTTAGTGTGTGAAGCAACACTTTTGGGGACTTAGAAGCCCTTGGTTTATGGACATGTATGATTGGGGTTGCAGTGCCCAAACATTTCTATAACAATTTTTTAATGTTCTTGCTGTTATATTCTCTAAATTACTGCAATTTCTATTTTCAATTTCTTATTCTCAATTTCAAGTTTTAAAGCAATTTAAATGGTGTTTTAATAAGTTATGCATTAACACTTTTTAAAAGATAATAAATCACATTTCAATAAGATATCAGATCTAGGATCAATCGATCCTCTATGACTACTATTATATTGGATTCCCTACCAAATCCTCAAAGAGTATTGGATGCCATATGTTTACCCAATCCTCCATTATTTCATCCCAAAGTGAAGACAATAATGATGTGTCTATCTCTCCCTCTCAACTAGGGAGGATATACCCATTCATATAAAGGAATGAACCCATTACTATAAAATGAATGTACCCAAGCTCCCTCTTATCCAAGACCTTGTCCAAACTCCCTCTTAAATAGGGACTTTCTTCCAAGCTCCCTCTTATCCAGGACATTGTCCAAGCTCCCTCATAGCCAGGGACTTGTTTCCAACAACAACTGTCTTCTTTAGTGGATATTTTGGGACTTATAGATGATTTTTTAGCTCCTCCTTTTGATATCATGAATTTAATTTTCATTATTATGGAGCCTTCATCTTGTAGGGAATCATCCATCCATCACTTTCCTTTACAAACAAGTCAGTCATGTCATCCTTCTCTTTATTGGAAAGTGATCATTTTTTCCACATATGGATTTCCTTCATACAAATACCTCTTCCACCTAATGTTTCCTTCAAGGTATTCCATCCCACCAGATGAGTGCTAGTTGTAGGTGACATCTACAACTCTTTTTTGGTAACCCTGCATTAACCCATCTAGATGTTGTTCAAAAATAAAAAATGAGCATCAAATCAAAATTACATTTTTTGATAGCCTTTTAGCATGACATCTACCTATTAGATACATCAACATCTTGCGTATTCATAGACACATCTCCAAGAATTTCAATGTCAAGGGTATTTTTCTTTTCAGATTTTATCAAGTTCTTCATACATTTCCCATGGAGATGTCATATCACATTCATTTGATGTTGTTTGTTTGTGACCATAATTGTAGCTTTCACGATCTCTTATTTCTTTCTTTACATATTCCACCTTAGGAACATCCATTCGTAGTTCCTTCATCTTTGTCAGACACCTCATATTCCATATGAGGACATATTATGTTGATTTCATCTTATCAATATGTGAACCGTAATTTCATGCATTTTTTCAATGACATAAATCCCTTTTTTTCGGTCATGCTCATGAGGTAGAGCATTGATCCATGCTATCCGCAACTATACGATGACATGACTCAATCAAATACATGCATACATACCTCCTTTCCTCTTTTCGGTCATGTAGACTTCGACATCTTCCTTGATTGAAAGTATTTCAACCATCTTGACCTGCTACACTTCTTTGTCACCATACCATCATCCCATGACCCCCATATCAAATGGATTTCTCAGCGAGACACTTTCTTCTTTCAAGGGAGGTGAACCTTCTAATGAATATTCCAATGGAGGATATTTATTATCCTCATCCTACAAATTCTCCTTCCTAATGATGATGATACATGATGAGATATTTCTATGCTAGATGACTTTCATTTTCCCATAAGTACTACTTATGATTTCAATGAGGTTACCAAGAGCTACTTCCTTTCTATGATGATTACTACAATCATGTAGAATTCTACATCAACTATCCTTTCAAGCTTTTCTAATAAGATCTTGTTTTAATGATATGCTTCTAATATGATGCCATCTTCTATTAATATACATCTAGTCATAATGCTTCTCATCTTGACTACTATGGTTGAGGTCTTTTCACCTCCACTTGTCCTTGCTATGCATTGGAGGAACCCTAATAGTGAAGTTATATACCTTTGGATTTATTATCATAAGGTTCTTCCACTTCTTCAGTGATATGAGCTTCATTTATTTCTTTTCTCTTATTTTCCTTCTTGAATTTCAAACACTCTCTCTTGTGATGCCCATATTCCTGATAACCATAGCATTGGATCCTTGACATATCCTTCTTCATATTTTTATGTAGACCAAATTTCCAAAACTTTCCTATTCTCTTGACATCTAATGCTTGAACTTTTTCTCTTGGTTCCACATCGATCTTTGCTTTTAACTTGGTTTCTTTACACAATGATCAAAGTTCATAGAATGAGGTGGCTTCCTTATTTCAAAAATTATTGATAGGAAGTTTCCCCATCCATCAGGTAGTGCAATGAGTACCAGGATGTTCATTTATTTACTTGACATGGCTTCCCCTAACCCTTGCAGTTGGTCTCATATTTTTGACACCCTCATGGAGTATGAGGTTATTCCTTCTTTCTTTGGTATCTTCATATTGTCTATATGTTTTCCCTTTCATGCATTTTTCTAGAGCTCGAGCTTCTTCTTTTGGTGGTTAGGCAATTAAACCCTTAACATGGTCAACGACTTCATTTTCTATGAGGATCAAATATATCCTCTTATTTCATGCAAGAAAATTTGATGACCCAACAAATTTGTTGATTTTCTTGGAAAATGAAGTCATTTTGATAGATTCAAATATAGATGTAAATATACTTACTTGTTAAGTGAATATACTCCTAGATGATTAAATCTTCAGCTTGATGCCTTCTTGATTTTAATAATCACTTGATTTGTAAATAATAGAAGATTTCTTATTGATGAAGATTCCCTCCAAAAGTGATCCTTCGCTCACAAGGAGATCACATTGATTCTTTGATGATGATAATGTTTTTAACTACTTTTCTTTCTTCAATTCAATGTTAGTAAAACTTGTTCAAAATTTTCAGCCCTTCTTCAAAATTTCGGCTTACTATTATAGATATGCAATTTCAGCCTTTTCTACAATAACCCTAGTTCATATGAGTGGCTAGAATATGGAAAAATTTTCATCATTTCTACTTCGCTTGACTTGACTTCCTTTTCTTGCTATTTTGGCTAGCAAAGGAGAACTTTCTTGGCACAAAAATTGCCCCTTGATGGTGGTTGAAATTTGATATTTGATGTTGCAGAAGGATGTCCTAATACTTCACATGTGTGGAGAATATATCTTGGAAAACAGACCCAAAAGTGCTTTGTTCTTTCTTCCTTGTGATAATGATTGTAGAATGTGTGAGTTTCCCAAGAATGCTTCAAGTGTGGAACCCTTCTTTGATGAGCTAGGGTTTTGAGGTCTTCTTTGTTTTCTCTTCTTGATGATTGAAGCTCTTGATGTTTCCAAGATGATCTCTTCATACTTCAGCTCTTGAGTATCCTTCTTTGTGTTTCCCTTTCTTGATGTAGTCACCTTAGCTTTGATACCATGTTGAGAAATATAGGGAAACTAGATTAGGTGATTTCTCTTGCTTTGATAATTTCTTTTGATGTATTTTTACTTTACTTTATTAAATTCTTATTTCCTTTATTATTATTAGTTTTATCCATCATCGAAGAACTACCAAATCATAAATAATAGTGAGACAATGGGACAAAAGATGTAGTTGATCAACCAAGGCCAAAACCTCTCCAACTGAGCGGAAAATCCATCATAATCCTTCTCTTCTTATATAACTTCAATTGAATAATTCCAAGACCTATGATCCTTGACCAAGACCCTCCAAGACAAAGTCATTTTTTTCCTTCTTAAATGGATTCCAGCAACAAAAGTCGACCTTCCAACAACTTCGACCCTAGCAACAAATTCTATAACTTCAACCTTGATACAACTTCACATATTTGACCTAGAAGCATCTTCACAACTTCGACCTTGCAACTTCAGAGCTTCGATCTTGTAGCTTCGATGAAGCTTAACAACTTCAATGCAGCTTCACAACTTTGATTCAACGTCTGAATTTGGCTTGCCTAGTAACTATAGAAACCCTTATAAAAGAGAGAGAGAGAGAGAGAGAGAGAGAGAGACCCAAAACTTCAAACTTTTTCTTATTCTCATTATTCTTCCTTTTATATCTTTTACCATGAGGAGATCAAACTTGGTTGAGTAAGTCTCTAAATGAGGTCGAGTTCCTTCTTATTTATAGGCTTGTAAGGAGTCTGAATTGCTTTCTTTAGGTTGACTTGTCCCTTTATGTAGGCCAACTTGATATTTCCACCATGAAGAGGTCTTGGAGAGTCTTTTGACTCTATTTTAACTCAAATAATTTTTCTTTACAATATGTAACATACTCAAATGGGTCTTCAATACATGAAAATGACTCAATTGACTTTATGACCAACCTAGATGCACTCAATGGGTGCTTGACCTAAAATTAACTTTCCCTTGGGCATGAAACCCATGTCTCAATAATAACAATAATAAATTTATTTTTCTCTTTTTATTAAATACTTAAAATCATGATTACACATGTTATTATGAAGATCGAACTTAGTTACATATTTCAACATCTTGGAGGGAATGAGAGACCACGTGGTCTCGAATCACCATGGAAAAGAAACACCCTTTGCAATGTGGAAGACACTGAATGAGCTATTAAAAAATAGTAGTGTCCATAAAAAATTGTCACTGAAAGACAAACTTCTAAATATCAGGATGTAGGAGAATCAGTCTGTGGTCCAATACTGTTGGGATAGGGTCCCCAGGGTCAATTTTTGGTTAGTTTAATGAAATTTTTGTAATAGATTTTGTAAAGAATGTAAAGTCTCCATGAAATGTGGAAGTGGAGCACGCAGCTAAGTAGATGTAGCCCCTTGTTTGGGTAAGTAATAGGTCGGTTTTGATACTCATCCATAGGCCGAGAGCCATGGTATTGTATTGAAAAAGCTATATATAGTTAAGTCATAGCGAGTCTAAGGGTCAATTAGAAAAGAATGAAACTAAGATAGAAGATTAGTGTTTGGTCAAGTGCTAAGGCAGGAAAGTTTTATTTCCTATACTTAGGCGAAAGGGGAAGGCTCCTGCAGTTGAGTGCGCAGAGACCTTGGCAAGTCCGTAGCTGAGTGCATGGGCCCTTGTAGATGAGTGCGCTGGGTGGAAGATTTTGTAAAGTTGAACGCTAAATATAATAAATATTGATTTTGGGAAAAATATCTTGCCTTTGTGTATCATTTTTATGCCTGTTTAAGTTATGCATTATGGCTAATGATATGCTTTCTATGGAATAATGTTTAATTACTGTGCGAACCTATTGAATCTTTAATATTTATGCATGAACTAAGTAATTATCTATTTTCGTAGAGATAAAGGTTAAATCTGTTTTGATTTTTGTTGAATTGGGTATATCTGCACGAAGGCAGATCTAGGGTTACTAATTGGTGCATGAAAGTGGACAGTCTGCTTCTTTTAGGTCCATAAAGTCTGATCGTAGACCTTCATGAAGGCCTAGAATTAATTTTCTTACAGTTTCAGTAGCAGATCATAGAAGGATATTGATCCGCGTGAAGGAAAATTTGAGTGACAAGGACTTAATATCACTTATCACATGGTATCTGAATGTAGAAACCTAGTTCTAGCATTCCCAATACTACTTCAAGTGAGACTGCAATTTGCGTTATGCAGGTTGTTGCCGAAATGGCCAGCAATTAGGGTTTTGCTGGTTGGCACGAACAACTTTGAACTTGGGTCAGGCCCCCTCAAGCCAACAAATGGTTCAGTTGCTAGGACCGGGATCTATCTAAGAGATTTGTGATAAATGGTTTCCTACGAAGAAAGAGATTAACAAGTGGATTGACTGAAACATACATGCATTGACAACTCAAGGAAACAGGAGCCCTAAATTATCCAAGGAACAATGGTTTTAGAGATTTTTGTACACAAACGAAACTGAGGCTTTCTTCTCTTTCTTCCCGGACGAACTACATGAGTGGTTGTCTAAATTGGTCGATAGTCAAGGGATGTGGAGGCTTGACAGTCCTATAGTTTGGACTCCTGAACTGGTGTGACATCTAGAAGCATCAGAAAGCAATATCGCGTAGGTTGTGGATCACTTGATTGATCACATATTGGGAAGTTTTGTGACTTATTTCGCAATTGATAGAAATATCAGCTATAGCAAAGCAAAACAAAGGCTCTTTAAAGGACCACGAGGTAAGTATTTGAAATCGTTAAAGACTTAGATTACAACATTTTTATGTGAAAAGAGGGTTATGCAATTACCTTGATGTTTGGGGCTGCACAAAGTGAGAGATTCTTTATAAGAATTGAAGGATCAAGCCCAGAATATAGTCCACTCATTGAACCCCCTTCAAGCAACGATGAAGGGACGGTGCTGACTACACTGCGAAGTGCAGTTCAGGTAATTACATAGGGTATCTCGAAGATAGCTCATCAATCCACTCCACAACAACCTCCACCTCCACCTCATCTACCTACACCTTCACCCCCTCCACCTCCACTTCCACCATTCAACATGGTGAATGCGATGAAGATGTTGATCTTTAAAGGAGTAGGAAGTGAACATCGAAAACAATTTTGGTTTTTCGGAGGATGTGTATGGATGGAACAACAGATTACGAATGATAACATCAAGAAAGCACAGCTAGTCATGATCTTATAGAATCGTGTATTAACATGGTACATCAAGTATTGCACTGATAACCCCACTGCGACATTGGAAGAGGCCCATCAAGCTCTGAATAAGGAGTTCATAAAGCCTAAATCAGAGGTGTAGTCAGTAACTGAGTTTAAGGAAGTTCGACACAAGGTAGATGAGACGCCTTGAGATTTTGATCAAAGGTTGAATTTCCTGATTAGTCAAGCTAATATGATAATCACAGATTCCAAGCATTGTGAGTGGTATATAGCGTCACTCTTGCCACACTTGAGAGTGCCTCTGTCACAACAAAAGATAGCAACACAAGGAGAAGCCTTAGAGATTGTGATGAGGTCAGATGCTTTTCCCATACAAGATATGAACCTTGGAGTGCAATATATTCACTCACAGTTGGAAAGCCTACACTTGGAGTTGCAGACCATGAAGAAAGAAAAGGAAGCCCAACTAGAGGTGCGAACTGAAGTCTGGTGTTTGAAATGAAAAATTTATGGACGTGATAAGGACCATTTCTCGGTCTATAAGAACTATATTATTAAGGGATTCCCTATTCCCATGAAACTAGAGAATAACATTATGACAAGCATGGGAGATGCGTTCTGGTGTGCTATCTGTTTGTGTAATGCCCTACTTAAATCTTATCCTACAAATTTTGTTAATGTTTACATTATCTAAAAATATTGAGAAATATAGGTCTAATATAAAATTCATGATTTCCATTATTTAAATTCTCCACTTACCTTCTCAAATTGAATATTGGGTAGAATTTGGTCTCCTTCCATTATTTCAAAATGTATGTATTCATTTCACATTACCCAATGTACCCTCACATTTATTAAGGAGAAGACATGGTCCTCTCCATGTAATTACATTTCACATTCCCCAATGTTCCCTCACATTTATTAGGGAGGAGACATAGTCCTCTCCAACTCATTATCAATATATATATTCATTTCACATTACCCAATGTACCCTCACATTTATTAAGGAGAAGACATGGTCCTCTCCATGTAATTACATTTCACATTCCCCAATGTTCCCTCACATTTATTAGGGAGAAGACATAGTCCTCTCCAACTCATTATCAATATATATATTCATTTCACATTACCCAATGTATCCTTACATTTATTAAGGAGTATACATGGTCCTCTCCATGTAATTACATCTCACATTTTCAAATGTACTCCTAGCTTACTTGGGAGAAGAGAAGTCAACTATAGGGATGGGTGAGAAGTGAATGAAATTAATGAGAGGTGGTTGAGATGGAGAAGGGAAGGAGGGTATAAAAAGGGAAGGGGGAAGGGAGAAAAGGAAGAGTTTTTGGGAGGTTTTGCTTATGATTGTTGGGGTTGGTTGTGATTGTTTTGGACTTGTTATGATTTTGGGGAGACCTTGGAAACCTATGGAGGTTTCTTGGGTTTGAGAGGAGGAAAGTATTGTATCTGGTTTTGCACGTTCTTCTTGAGGACACACTATATTTGGTTGGACTTGGGCACAGAGGGCTAGGGATCCTGTGGAGGTTTCCTTGGCTAGGAATTTGTTCCCTAGTTGGCTGGGAGGTAAATCGGGTTGGGTCGGTGAGAAGGAGCGTTCAGCTGGAGCTATAAGACAAAGGTATCATCATCAACCGCCGGAACAGGTATTTTTCCATGGACTACTCTTGTTAGGTTGATATCAATGGAATGCTCACCTTAATTTATGTTGCTTATGATAAAATGATAAGATGTTAAATGTTTAAAGCTTGGTGAGAAGGTCAGCAAGCTCCTTTTATTACTTGCAAAAAAAAAAAATATAGATCTGTTAGTGTATAATAGATTGAGGCTCTAATAATAGGAATCAAGTTCTTACATATGGTATCAGAGCTTTGGTTCAAAATCTGGACTCAAAGCCCACTAAACCCCAAATATCACTAGAAGAGAGGGCTTAAACCTCCGACCTTGTGGTTAACAGCCACACGCTCTAACCAACTGAGCTATTCCAGCCACTAATACAAGAAAAAAACCCTCCTATGTATCTAGGTTTTGTAAAAGAGCTTCGGTCAAAACCCTCTGTATATACGTTCTGTAAAATAGCTTTGGTTTTTCAAAAGCCATGGTTCGAAAAACCATGTGTGAAACGCAGCTTAACATAAAACTAATGCATAAGCCATAACACTTTCAAATGTCCAAAAAGTACAGAATATAACCACTGGGGCAACACTTGTTTTATTTTATTCGGTTCTGCTTTATATCCATGCGCCAGCATAGGTTAGTTATTACGAGATGAAAGCTTCACCGTATCAACAACATTCGAAGTAAAGCCCAGAACTTTCGAACCCTTTTCAGAGCATCCAAACCCTTTTTCTCCTTCGCTGTCGTTCCCGTTGACTAAGAGCTTCTCGCTGCCGCAGCTGTTACTGAAGGGGCTCCTGAATTCACAGTTCCTGAAGGAGCTCCCGAGTATATCACAGTTCCCGAAGGGGATGGGGCTCCTGAGTACACAGTTCCTGAGGGACCAAGTATCGGCAGCATAGTTGAGGTGGGAACGTTGCCGCGGTCCAGCTCAAGTGGCGATATCGACAGCATTCTCATCTTTGTCAGCGAATGGATAGCTGAGATGGACATGTGGATGCGGGGCACTTCAAGTGGCGATATCGACTGCATTCTCATCCCTTCCAGTGAATCCACAGATAGTTTCGGGCAGGAGATGTGTAAATTGAAGTCACAAGTCGTAGAACCCTCGCAGCAGCGATAGGGCATTCCGTCAGAAGTAAAAGCTTCTCCACATACATTACATACATGTTCAGTAATGTGAGAAGGCACGAGCTGAAGCGTGTGGTGCGAATGCAAAGCATGCAGCAGCGAATGAGGCAACTTTGCACACGATGGATGAAGGTCAATGTCACACCCATGGCACTCACAAACGAACCCTGAGATTTTCTCTCTGCAAACGTCGCATTCGATATGGTATTTCAATGGTCTCCCTGAACACTAGAGGATGCTGGGGATGACAGGAATGACGGATGGACTTGGGAGCTCGGGCGCAGGATTCGTGCAAGGTGAAGTTACACGGACTGCACTAGTATGTGAAACCATAACCGACTTCTCCGCAGCCATCGCATGTGTAGCGCCAACCATACACGAAGCGCAGGGTGTGCTCACCATGGCTGAAATGTTGGATCTCCAACATTCTCGGCTCCCCTTCATTCCCCGCCATGCTGAAAATGATAAAATCGATCTAGCTTTACCCTGTTAGATTCTTCTCCGTGACCCTAATTTGTCACTTTCCAGCACATCTTAAAAAGAAAATAATATAAGCTAGCGATAAATTTAACAGTGGTAAGGCTTCCCTCTATGAATTAGGCTCTGGTTACCCAATTGAAATGTTGTTGTATTAGGAAGCGGTGCGTTTGATTGTAATGAAATTGAACCCGGGTTTACCTACTCCCCTTTACTCTATTCAATGACTCTATGCCTGCAATTAAGAAGGCATCGCGAACATAATAATTACAATCAAGAGAAGACACAGGCATGACCTTACAGACTAATCGGCTTTGGCACCTCTAAGCACTATCAACATCAAAGTGAAGCACCATTAGCGTCAAACTGAAGAAGGATGGCATCATATCAATCTGTAGACTCACTCCAAAGTGAGGTAAATAAGCATGGAATCACATCAACATGGAGATTCATTCCAGAGCCAACTTCAAGATTGGCTAAGCTCCCGTGTAAGCAGTGTTTCATTAAGGGTTGGCTAAACCCCTTTCGACTGGAGAGGGCACATAACTCCTTTATTATCAGCTTTACAATTATAAGGGCTTTGGCTATGGCACCACAACAAAAGGGCATATTTTTTTTTACATTGATGAGGGATTTTCTATATGAGAGCTATCTCTGGAATTAGATTTATGGTGTGCTCATAGCTGTACATATATGGTAAACGACGGTCGGTGTACCCATAGACGTCCATTCCGTCTTTCTTTAAGGGAAACTGCTACTATTTGGACACTATGGTTTTTGCTTCCTTGCTTAATTATACTTCATTTTCTTTGGGGTTTTGAACTCCTGACCTCCTCTTGTTGTTGCTGCTGTTGTTGGCTCTGTTGGGACTCAGCAGGAGAGATTGCAGGAGAGAATAAATAGAGTTGGGGATGTTGATGACGGCCATGTCGTTTTTAATGTCGGACCTTCGCAGTGGGCACGTTTGATCTGCCTGGCTAAATGTAGTGGCTTGCCAGCAGAATGCATTGTGTGGGCTGCATAGTGAGTCGTGACAATTAAAACAAATTTATGTTACTTTTAAACTTATAAATGGAAAGAAAATATATGTTGTTGATGCATTCAATGTAGTGACAAAACAACACCTAATGGTTGTAGTAATGGCTACAATGTCAGCTGGATACAAGTGTTGGATAGTGGTCATCGATTTAATTGCCATGTAGGTTAACCTGACTGTTTCCATGGTGTTTTGGCATTGCCATGTGGGTGAAGTTTGAAAAAAAATATGGTCAGGAAAAATGAGTGAGAAAACATTGCCCCAGAACTCAGGTTTGATTCCAAGTGTTTAAAAAAATTCACAGCCCTCCTAAAAATATGAAGGTAATCATGACTTGTAAGCTAATTTTCGGCTTTGAACCTGTTTTTCTGGTGCTTTTTATTTTCCTGTTATGATGTTTTAGGTTATTTTATACAATTAAGCACTATAATATGCTGTTTTTTGAGACTTACATTCTGCTTTGTTGCAGTTTGCTCACCAATACAGTGTTAATGTCAGGTTCTGCTACTGAAAACTGTGATCTCACGACATTCCTTGGGATGTGACATCAAATTTTTATGTTTTCACCCTGAAATTACTGTTGTTGTTAAAGATTTGTGCTTCCATCGTTAAATTTGAAATTTTTGCTTCAAATTTGTCTTTCTTGTCTTTGATAAGGTAAAATTACTTTTAGCCTTAAATTCAGATTCATCTGTCTCAAATCCGTTATTTGTTCTCAATTTCTGCTACTTCTTGGCGTGTTATACTATTGAATCTTCTGAACCTTGTTTATCTGTGCTAAAAATTGGTCTCCTTCTCATATGTTGAGTCTATTTATCGCTATACCCTGTTCGGTCCCTTATTTTCTTTAGGGGTAAGCACTTTTTGATTTTTTCACATAGGAAAGGTGCACACTTGCCTCAGTGGGAGACGAAAAGCATTTGTTCAACTAGCTTCTCTTCATTTAATATGCTCTCCTATTGGGAAGGTACATGCTTCTAGCATGGACGTTACTGGGTTGAGTTGAGTCAAGGGTACCCTCCTCATTCTTCTAGTTGTTCTCGAAATGTACATGAACATTGCCATGTTGTCTCTGATATTGTCATGGATATCACAACTGCTCATGGCCTTGATGTCTGAGCCAAGCCCAAGATTGAACCTTGTTGATTTTGACACAAACTCAACACTCTCATTGCTGTTGGACAAAGACTAAACTGACATTTGAGGATAGGGAATTCAACCTTTGAACAACCAGTTTCGTGGCTGTGTTCCAGTTAAGAAACAAATATTTGACTTAAATTCGACTAGGCAGAATTCAAATTCCTTGGCGGCATACTCTTTGTAGGGAGGAGTTAGGACACCTCTAGCTTGGATGATGACCATGAACAAAAAAATGAACTACAAGTAATCATGATCGGTCAAACTGCTTAGAGAAGCAATTTGAGTTGAGATCGCCATTAGTGACTAATGACATGATCAATGGTTTGACAACAAGCTCTTATTCCAGTTGCAACTCTACATTCCTCCTTCCTATGGCACTGATGACAACAGAAGCTCTTCTTGCCTTGTCTTATGTGCCCATTTCCTGACTCTCTTTGATGCTCTCCTTCTCCCATTTTGGGGGCATGCAGGTTTTGTGGAGCTCAAATTTGTCTGATAGTGATCCCTCAGATCCTCGAAAATCGACTCAATAGAGACAAAGCCAAATAATATTCAAAAGTTGTTGGAAAACTGAATTAACATTACAAGTTTGGCAAGGCCCTAATTAGTACGATAGTTATCCTTCAGAGACCTGGAAATCGTTTCAACCAAGGCAAAAACAAATATCATTCAAGAGAGATGCTGCTTTAAACTCGGAACTTACTTCCAATTCAGCTTCTATTGCTGAGTTGTAAGGCTACATTTCTGGTTTGAAGTTTGTAGAAATACCACAATTCAGCTTTCAGGAAATTATACATTCCTTTTCAAATTCACGGAAGGTTCAAGTCTCAAGATCCTAAACAAATACAATCATACTCTTGTCAAACTGTTTGATTAGATATTCCAGCTACACTTGTATATCTGAAACACAACTTAGGCTACAACATTTTAATACTACACATTCTGTTGGAGTGCCATTGCACCACTATGGGCAATTGTTAGTATTGAAGCCAACCAAGACTTATGCCTGGACTCCCTCCAAAATTCACATTAGCATAAGGACTACAATAAAATAGCACCTCCACTTCAGCATGATACTTTTGTTTTGTCACATTAACATGACTTTACATCTCAAAAAGATTCCGTGAATGGCATTACTACAGGAAGCATGGCTGAAGGGTATTGAACTTTTGTCATTATCATGAAAAGCACATCAACTTGCCACACTGCTTGACAAACTGAAGATAAATATATATTAGTTCAGTCATGTGCTAAGTCATCCTAAAAAAAAAAAAAAACCTTTTTATGCTTCATTCCAATGGCTTTAATTCTAACTAAATAATTAAGTCTATTCTATATTCTAGCTGTAATTTTGATGGCAAATCAGGAAAATGTCATTCTGCTCTTCTACAATTTTCCCCATCTCCTTTTCTTCAATACCAATGGTTTTGTTTGGATAGTGAATAACACTTTCTAGTTTATTCATCCATTCTTTAGGATGACATAAATTTTGTTAATAACAATTGAAATCACTGAAGGACTGCTTTCAAGCAGGCTTGGTTGAACTTAATACATAATGGTTGTGTTTATATCACTCAAAATCTTCAAAGGATTACTTTCAAGCATGTGTAGTTGAGTTTGATACATCGCTGGCTTCAAATGTAATTTCTTTTTTTTATTATACATGCACAAGGAGATATTGGTATCTAGAACACACTATCATCCATGCCACCCAGAGATTGTATTGTACTGCTACCACTATAACCCCTTGGCCTGATATAATAGCCTGCAAATCATACTGGGCAGTTTAGCTAGGATTCGAACTGAGGTGGGTGGCGAGGTGGGCGGCATTAACACCATTAGTCCCAACTACTCGGGCTACCCCTGACGTGCAGTTTCAAATGTAAATTATTCTCATCAAAGATTGGTATTTTATTGAGACACTAAGACAATGTCTACTCAATTGTTACCGTATGAATGATCAAACTTTGGGATGTATTGCATCATTGTTATGTCAACTTTCTTGTTCTGGAACTAGTATATATCTTCTATTTTATTGTTATTGCGGATGCATTGTTTTACATACATAGTCTTGTGCTTGGGGCTGGTGTCTTCTGTCATAACTAAACATCAGTAATGTGTTTATTTGGCACTAGTTGACCATTGTATGCTGGAATCTAAACTTTAATTTCATTTACAGCACTGCTCTCTTGAAAATTTGGAAAATTTTGACATTGTTTCGAATTTGATTCATA
>APFE031529497.1:0-11466 GCA_000404065.3 Pinus taeda | reverse complement strand
AACGTCATAGGTGTTGAAGATGGAGACATAGAGGTAGCATGGGCAGACGGAACAGTGTCAAAGGTATGTTATTTTCTTGTTTCCTTATAGTGACATAGGAATGTATTTTCATTCTGCTGAAGTACTATCCTTTCTTATAGTATAAGTGACGCTATGGATCACTTTTATCGGAATGAAACAATACAGGTACATTTATCAAAGGGCATGCTTTTCTCATTCCGTTTAGTGATTTTTTGGGGGGCATGATTGAAATTTTTGAACATTTTTCATCCATAAGCGGAAATGGATGAAAAAAATTCAACAAGAATGGAACTCCCAAGCCATGCAGCCTGTCTGTTTTTCACTGGTTCATGATATTTGAACATTCACTAATATAGCTTTTCACTGGTTTATTAAATGAGTTCATGATATTTGAATATTCACTAATAGGGAAACGCTATTCTGGGCAGTCATATTTCCTTCAATTTTGCCTTTCGCTATTTTTGTCTTTTGTCTTCTCAGTTTTCAATATTGCTTTCTTCTTTCTTTTGAGTAGTAGGAAGTTGCAAAGTAACAAATTTTGTAACCCAATTGTTCATGAGAATACGATGTACTCATGAAGTGTACTGGAACAAATATTTTTCTGGTTGTTCGAACTTGTAATATATAAACTCTGCATTGATTTGACAGATGCTATGCTCATCTGTGCACCATTTTGAGATGTTTGTTAAAGAGCATTTTCAAAAACGCTGTCGCTGTATTCTTCGTGCGTGTGATGCTTATATCAATGGGGCTCCAGTTGGATCACTATCAGAGGATTGTACTATTGTTGGAGACGAGTCTGAAAATCAGGATGCTACTTCTGCTGGCTTCAAGCTTATATTACTTAAAATCGTTCCTAAACTTATTGCAGCCTTCACTGAAATTGGACTAGATTGCCAAGAACTTCAGCAGTCATAACTTATGCGTTAAAGTCACAAATTCCACGAAGGATTGGATTCTTACTTGGCAAATACAAGTGTGGTTATTTCTTTCATAGAGCTATGTACTGTAGCAGAAGTTGTGATTGCATCCACCAACCTGATGCAATGTTTTTAGATTATAGTTAGTAAGATTTATATATGCTTTATATGTTTTGAGTACAATGTTTTATCCGCCAACCTGGTGCAATGCTTTTAGATTGTAGTAAATAAGATTATATATGATTTATATGTTTTGAGTACAATGTTTTATCGGCCAACCTGGTGCAATGCTTTTAGATTATAGTTAGTAGGATTTATATATGCTTTATATGTTTTGAGTATAATGTTTTATAACTTTTTTTTAATATATAGTATAATAGTATTAGCGATTTGAATTTGGATTTGTTAATATTTTTGTTTATTTACTATTGGTTAAATTGGGCCATCTTTTAAAGATTGTGTCAAGGAACATATAGATGATACCAATCACAATTGCATCACTAAATCTTTGAGCATCTATTTTAGCTCTAATCATTGAACTTTTTACAATCAAGTTAAAATCTTTGTCTTAGCCCCCTGTTACACCTCTTGCATTATCTTTTTAGCCATTGAAATCTAAAAGCACCACAATCGAGAAGATGGCTATAGACCTAACTAGTCCTTAAGCCTTGGCCTTGTTGATCCTTTCTACCTCCTCCTCTCTATTGATCCATTTACTATCAATTTTTTAAACGAACAAAAAATAACCTAACATGATGCAAAATTTATGTTTTTGAAACATAGATGATGTCAATATGATGCTAAACTTTTATATTTTGATACACTTAATATGTCATTATGATGCAATATTCAATACACATAGAGAAAGTATTGAATCCTAACCCAAACGTTATTTTGAAAAGTATACCTCAAGTCATAATGAAATGTGATACAAACTTCATGTTCTTTTCCAATGGAGAACCAAAAAATCCTTACATAATCATTAGTAGCATGATAATATAGTGAAAATACATTAAAAATACCCCCAAGAATGAATTTGAATATGTTAATATTTTTGTATATTTATAATAAATGTATATTACAATGTTTTTCCTTTTGTGGAAAAGTTTACATTGGTTAAATTGGGCAATCCTTTAAAGATTGTGTCTAAGGAACATATAGATGACACCAACCACCATTGCATCACTAAATCTTTCCATTTGACCATTTATTTTAGCTTTAATCATTTAATTTTTTACAAACAAACTAAAATCTTGGCCATAGCTCTTTGTTACACCTCTTGCATTATCCTTGATTTGGATATGTAAACTTGAAAATTTTTAACAATTTGCAAGTGAAAATTAAGTGTTTTGGGTATAGAATCAATTTACTAAACAAATAAAAACAAGTGAATTTAAAGAATATCTACAACCAAATAGAGACAAAATAAGCATGTCTGAAACACACAACAGAGAATATGATAAAAGAGTTCACCCCTCTTTCATTTTTGAACATTTATTTTAGCTCTAATCATTTAATTTTTTACAAACAAACAAAAATCTTGGCCATAGCTCTTTGTTACACCTCCTGAACCACATCAAATAGTGTATCTATTTTGGCATGTTTTGAAATGAATCTAATGTGGAAAAGCTATATTCTTGTTTTTTCATATCAAGTAGCATTGAGACAATTTGAAGAACTAGTACTTGCATTGTCCTTACCTTTCAAACCCGTGGTTATGATCTTTGTTTATGTTGAAGAATCTAGGGCTAATATAATTAATGAGATTACTCTTAACATGATAACTAGTTGTGAGGTGTTTTCCAATTTTCTTCTTATTCTGATCTTCACTTATTATTATTAGAGTGTGTCTTCTTTAGTTCATCAAATAACTACCAAAACAAAGAGACATGAACACAAGATGTTGGAATTCTGCCAGGGCAAAAAAATCTCCCTCTTGGAGAGGAAAACCCACACAAAAATTCTTCTTAAAGAGATTCCAATTGATGAATACCAATATCGTGACCCTTGAACTACTATGCCACTCCAAGACCAAGACATCAATCCTCTTCTTCGTTGTTGTTGAGATCATCATCCCTACTGCTTCATCATTGTTTCACCTAGATCATTGCAGCCTTCTCACGGAATTCATCTCTACAACACCATTATTATTATTACATCATTATTGCACCTTTCTTCACTAACACCAAGATCTTTGTTGCCTAGACCATGATTGTGACTAGGATCATGATTGTATCTAGAAGATATGTTGAGATTGTATGATGATTGAGATCCTCTTCTTCATGAATACTCTAAGACTGTAAGACAATGATCACTGTGACTGTGTTTATAGTATATATGTTGAGACAGAGTATTGAGATCCTTCTTATACTTATGCTGAGACTATGAGATAGTATATACCTCTGTAATGCCCATATGAGAATCTTAGAGTCCTTCTCCAACTGAAATATCGTAACTCTGTTTTCATCCGAGTTTCCTGTGCTATATTACTTGTCTGAGATTTCATGGAGGTATCTAAAGTTATCATTGTAACTATCATTGATATTCTATCCTCCTTCAATTCCTATACCCATCCGGGGTTACAAGCTAGTCCAAGATTTCTATTTGTACTTTCTGCGAAGTTCAGTGGGGGCATGAGTGTGAAATGTTGTGTCACTTCATTTGAGCCGACATGGCTATTATTTATGTTGTTTTTCTGGCTGACTTGACTGTTCTTTTCATCGTTTAGCTTGTTGCATTCTTCAACAAGATTGTGCTTGTCTTAGAGGGTTGATTTAGACTCAAGGTTGACTCATATACATTACATAAAGCATGACATTGACTCTTTGACATCATAATTCTCTTAATGGAAGCCATCTATAAAATAAACCTCTTTCTCATGAAACCATTATAGTAAGGCATAATTAATAAATTCATTTTTCTTGTTTACAAAAATCAATGTCATTAAGACCAAACCTAGTTACACTTTCTTCAACACTCCCTCTTAACTAGGGAGGTATTCATGAT
This sequence comes from Pinus taeda, assembly GCA_000404065.3. Taxonomy (NCBI): domain Eukaryota; kingdom Viridiplantae; phylum Streptophyta; class Pinopsida; order Pinales; family Pinaceae; genus Pinus; species Pinus taeda. The sequence goes on along the minus strand of APFE031529497.1, from coordinate 7,519 downwards.
GGTACTTGGTCATTCTCAATCTAAAGAATTTCTCATAAGAAGAACCAGATTGGTAACCCATATGTATAGCATCATAGTAAACAACATTATTTCCACAGCAAGGCCTTGACTGAAGCTCTATCTCTCATTAGATCAGAGCACAATGTTGGCGAGACCAATGACTATAGACACCTTCATCATTGTCTCTCTAGTAGATGCCCACTTGGTCATTCATTGAATATGACCTTCTAGGACTATTCTTATCTTGGGTTCCCAACCCTCAAAAGAATATCGGTCCTCTTGCCTACTCTTGTCTTGGATTCCCTACACATCCTCAAAGAGCGTTGGATGCCAGATGATTACCCAATCCTCCATTCTCTCTTCCAAAGTGAAGACAAGAATGTTGTCTCTATCTCTCCCTCTCAACTAGGGAGGATATCATGTGTCCTCAGTTCTCTTCACAGCCTTCACCTAGACTTACAATCGTTAGTCCTCGTCTAGTGCATGATACATGAAATAGAAAAACACAATTGTCACTCCTTTTTAATTAAGGGTGATCCAATCCAAGCTCCCTCTTGATCAGGGACCTGTCAGATCTCCCTCTTAGATAGGGAATATTCTATGCATCAACAACTTCTTTCTTCGTGGATCCTTCAGCTACTTGATCACCTTCTCTCCTTGATGTCATGAAAACCAGTTGAGCTTCTTCCTTGTAGGGAAACAACCATCGATCACTTTCCTCCTTAGTTCATCATGTCATTCCTTTCTTCATGGAAAGTGGCCTTCTTCATATCTGGAACCTTCACTATATGACTACTTCTTTCTCATCATCCTTCTTCCATCCACCACATGAATTCTAGTTGTACTTGTAATTACAACTCTTGTTCGAGTAGCCCTGCATTATCCGTATATTATTCAAGAAATCAAAACATCATATTAAATTAAATCATACCTTACGAGATGGCCCTTCATCATAACACCTTCTTGTAGGTATCATCATCCTGCAGACATATTGACACATCTCCCAAAGATATCCATTGTCAAGGGTCTTCATCTTTTTTAGACTTTCATCAGAGTCTCCATATCTTTCCGTGATATTTCCTAGTCAAATCTTCTTGGTATTTTGGATGTTGATTGCCTTCATCATGGTTGTATATCTCACAATCTCTTCCTTCCTCACAGATTCCATTCCTATTAGCTTTGAATCAGAATTTATTATTCATGGACATGTTGAATGACATAACCTTCTTATTCATGGACATTTGTTACCTTGCCTATTAGTTAGAGTGATGATGATTATCTTCCTTTGTACATCTTGTAGATGGGATATTATGAAGATATCCTACATCCCTTGATACCCTTTTACTTTCATGAAGATCAGATTCCATGTGACCTTTTTCATTACACATTCTAAGAGTGAGTTTTTCTTTGATGTCTCCAATATTTCTGTATGAGGGGATATTTCATAAGTATCCCTTTCCATGAATTTAGAGGAGACCTTTTTGATGACTTCATCTATTTATAGGAATGTGTCTATCCTCCTTCTTCATGCAAGGAATATTGCTCACCCATCCAACCTATAGATGTCCTTGCAATCATGAAGTCATTTAACCAAGTTTATAAATTGAAAAGATACCTACTTGTCACGTGAAGATGAAATCTTCACCTTGATTCTTTGATGATGGTTGAAGAATATATATGAGGGATTCTTCTTGGATGATCTTCTTTCAAATGAGAAAGCCTTTTCTTAATAGAAAAAGGTTGCCCCTTTTGATAGGGATGATTTGTTTCTTCCTTGGATGAACTTCTTCTTGGATAAGGAGATGATCCTTGCTTGATTATAACCTTGAAGATGAGAATGCCTTCTTTTGTAGGGTAGGTATGGACTGCTTAAATATTTTCCAAGATGATAAGATCTTCATTTTGAGGTCCTTTGAGTTTCATAGATTTGTAGATATCTTGATGAGAGTCTTGGTGGTCTTTTGATGATGGTGACGTGGAGACACAAGTTCTTGATGTGGGGTTACCTTAATGTTGTATACTGCTTGTTGTAGACTTGATTCTTTAATCTTGACAAAACCCTTAAACTTGTTTTGATGCCCTTCATGAAGGTTGATCCTTCTATGTCTCTTTTTCTGCCCTTCCTTTGACTTCAAAACCTTAGCTCCGATACCATGTTGAAGAATCTAGGGCTAATGTAGTTAATGATATTATTCTTAGCATGATAACTATTTTTGAGGTGTTTTTCAATTTTCTTCTTATTCTGATCTTCACTTATTATTATTAGAGTGTTCCTTATTTAGTTCATCAAATAGATACCAAAACAAAGAGACAAGAACACAAGATGTTGGCATTCTGCTAGGGTAAAAACCTCTCCCAATACCATGACCCTTGAACTACTATGCCACTCCAAGACCAAGACATCAATCCTCTTCTTCGTTGCTGTTGAGATCATCATCACTACTACTTCATCATTGTTTCACCTAGATCATTGCAGCCTTCTCACCAAAGTCATCTCTACAACACCATTATTATTGTTACATCATTATTTCACCTTGCTTCACTAACACCAAGATCTTTGTTGCCTAGATCATGATTATGACTACGATCATTATTGTATCTAGAAGATATGTCGAGACTGTATGATCACTAAGATCATCTTCTTCATGAATACTCTAAGACTGTGAGATAGTGATCGTTGTGACAATGTTCATAGTATATATGCTTAGATAGAGTATTCAGATCCTTCTTATACTTATGCCGAGACTGTGAGATAGTATATACCTCTACAATGCCCATCTGAGAACCTTAGAGTCCTCCTCAAACTGAAATGCTATAACTTTGTTTTCATCCAAGGTTCCTGTATTATGTTACTTGTTTGAGATTTTAGGGAGGTGTCTGAAGTTATCGTTGTAACTATCACCGAGATGTTTTCCTACTACACTTCTTATACCCATCTGAAGTTGTAGACTAGTTCGAGATCTCTGTCTGTACTTTCTATGAATTTCAATGGGGTATTTATTGTGTTTATTCCTCCATAAGTAAGCCGACATGAGTGTGAACTTTTGTGTCACTTCATTTGAGCTGACATGACTATTATTTATGTCATTTTGTTGGCCAAATTGACTGTTCTTTTCATTGTTTATCTTGTTTCCTTCTTCCAGAGGATTGTGCTTGTCTTCGAGGGTTGATCTATACTGTAGGTTGACTCATATACATTACATAGAGCATGACATTGACTCTTTGACATCCTAAGGCTCTCAATGGGAACCATCTATAAAATAAACCTCTTGCTCATGAAACCCATGTAGCAATGCCATAATTAATAAATTCATTTTTCTTGTTTACAAAAATAAATTTCATGAAGACCAAACCTAGTTACACTTTCTTCAACAGTTTCATCTCTAGAATCAAAACCTAAATCTTGTTGTGTAGTTGCAAAAATCTTGTCTTTCTCCTTGTTATTATACTTTTTGGGTCTCATTTCAGGATGAAGTTTCCCATAGTGGTCTTCATCATGGTCTTCTTTAGAACATTGTTTACATGTGATCTTTTCTTCTTTATTAATTGTGGCATTATTTTTATATTTTCCTTTAAATTTCCCTTTTCCTTTTTCTCCATACTTGAATGACTTCTCACTAGTTTCTTCAAAAACATTTTTCCCTCTTGCCTCTAAATGAGTTTCCTGTACACAAACTTCATCTAGTTTTGTAGGGTTAAACGTGAGAATGGTATATCTCAAGTAACTATGTAATCCTCCAATGTATTTGGGCAAAGTATCCTGAGAGGACAAATATATACCGAAATAAAAGCTCTTTTCCTAAATTCTTGAGTATAAGATTGCACATTTTTCCCCTTAGCTTGCCTGAAGTTTTGTCAATCCATAATAGCTTTTTTCATGTATGTTAATGGATAAAATTTCCTTCTTATTGCAACAACAAAATCATTCCAAGAGGATAAAACCTTACCATGTTTTTTCATGTCCTCTTGAGTTTTGGCTTCCCATCAAATAAGTGTTGCACCTTCCAATCTAAGAGAAGCAAGCTGAATTTTGGTCTCATCATCCTTGATTCTTTGTATTCTGCAATGCACTTCAATATGACGAATCCAATTATCTAATTTCTCAGCATCTACCTCTCCATTGTACATAGACAATTGAAACTTAATATCGAGCTTTAGCAAAGGAGTTTTACCATGTCCTTTTGGAGAATTTGGAGGTGTTTGTTTTTGTGAAAGGGTAGAATAAGTAGAAGAATATGAGGATGAAGATGAGGATGAGGATGATGGAGGTGAAGGTGTTGGTTTGTCACCATTCCCTCCATTCCGTTTTTGAGGCATGTCCGCTTTTCCTCCATCTCCTTTTGGAGGTTTTGAGCTCTCTCCATAGAAACTTGCATTTCTCTCTTCATAAAGACCTTTACCATTTTAGACATCTCAAAGAATAATTTTCTGAAAGTTCTTTCGTCTTCAAACATCCTTAAGGACCTTCTTCATGTTCCATGACTATTGAAGCTTGAGGTGTGTTTTTTCTCGTTAAAAAAATTTGAGATCTTGGCTCCACAAGTTCTCCTTCTCCTCTTTTAAGCTTCAACCTTGTAAGCATTAGAAAAAAACTTGCAAACAAATCAAACCTTCACAATAACTTGTTGCTTTGATATCAAAATTATCTGAATATGTAAGCTTGAACATTTTTAACAATTTGCAAGTGAAAATTATATGTGTTTTGGGTAGAGGATCAATTTAATAAACACATAAAACAAATGAAATTAACCACAATTTATAGCCAAACATAGATAAAATAGGCATATCTGAAACACATAACACAAAACATGATAAGGGAGTTCACCCTTCTCTTGGGCTACATCTCCTTGTCCAACTTCCAATGTAGGGCCTCTTTCATTAAGTGCTAAAAAGTGTATTTATATACTTTTACATTATCCAAACAAAAACATTGATGTCTCCAATGGATTCAATACTGTCAAAAACCCCCATCTGGGTTCTTTCTACACCTTATTTGGCCAAAAATTGAGCAAGTTATGCCTATTACAAGTTTTTCCCAAATTATATGGGTAGTCATACTATAATTCGAACCAAATCCCACTTGAGCAACCCAAACCCGAAACTGGCACACAATTTTTTCCTACAATCCCGCCCGACGGGTGAAATTGTAGGATCCTTAATCCACCCATTAAGCCCCCAGTTTCGAAAAACTTGTCACATTGACGCATGCGACCGCATTAGGGGTCGAGATTCCAGGGCCTAACTCCGCTAATTGTTTAAGCCCCTCCGGTAAGGCCACGCTCCTAGTCGCATTGAGTCTCGGTGACCTGATGCTGGCCCCCTTATCTTCATTCACCTATGGTCCTGTGTCTATCATGTGCCTTGGGGTTGGCCCCCTCCTCCTTTTTGCATGCCCGACGTTATGGGGTGTCATGTGACCTCGAGGCTAGTTAGCTCAACCCGCGGTTGAGTCTTCAATTTCGTTGAATGTTTCTTGGGGTACCACTGGTTACGGTGGTGGCCAATTCCGTCCGGATCAAGGGCAGCCGTATCAAGGACCATCATACCAAGGTCAGACATCTTACATGCAGCCTAATTATGGGCAGCAGTATTATGGCCAAAACTATCCGGGGCAACCTGGAGGCTCGAAAGGACAACCCTCCCAGGGACAACCTTTGGCCTCTGGTGGTCTGTCTTTTACATATCTTGGGCAACCTTCTGGAAACCTGGGACAACCTTATGCTCAACAAGGAAAACCTAGAATCCAGCAGGGATACCCTTCGGGTCAACCCTACAGGAATCCGGGACAACCTTACGCGCAGCAAGGACAACCCGGAAACCAGCAAGGCTACCCTTCTGGGCAAGGTGGCCAGCCTTACATGCAGCAAGGCCAGCCCACTGCTCAGCCTAGTCAGCCATCTGGTCTGTAAGGACAACCTTCGGTTGCGCAAGGACAACCAAACACCCAGCAAGTTCAACCTTCTAGGCAAGTAGGTTCGTCTTAGATCTAACCAGGACAACCTTCTGGCCAGATGGCCCAACCTCAGTCTTCGCAAGGATATCTCTCTGGGCCTGCTCAACAGTGCATGCAGATGGTTCCTGCTTCTCAAGCTCAACCCGGCTACCAGCCCCAAAATCAAACTGGTCTCCAGCCGCAAGGTGGGTACTAATCCCAACCTTCTTATCAAACGCAACCTGGTTCCCAGGCTCAATATGGAGCCCAACAACCGTATGGATACCAACAACCCCAGGGGAAAAATCAATTTGCCCCGTATCAAAATTATCAACAGGCGTAGGCCACCCCTTATCAAAATTACCAACAACCCAATGTTGCTCCTGCCGGTCAGTATGGTAACTAATGGGGTGCTGGGGGGCAGAACTAGAATCAACCATCCAGTTATGGATATAACCCTTATGGACAGAGTTCCTATGGACAAGGTCCTTTTGGACCTGGTCCGTCCGGACAAAGTCAATGGGGGCAACCAGCAACTGGATGGAACTCTGGCACTACCTCATATCCGCAGATGTCCTTCAACCCACAACTACCATTTTTAGCAACGTTGGAACTGCCCGATGTGTCGAAGTTAACCAATGATCCTATTTTGCATAATCCACAATGGCCACCAGTTCCAACTAAGATACCCGGGGATTGTCCCAAATTTGACAGCAAAGCTGGAGAGGATCCTCAAGCCCATGTAATGACTTATCACCTTTGGTGTTTGTCCAATTTTTGGCTTAATGATTCGGTTCGGCTTCACCTGTTTCAAAGGAATCTCATCGGCTCCCTGCTAAATGGTACATTGAATTGACCCGTGCATCTTTTCAAGATTTCAATTCATTGGCAATGGCATTCCTCACTCATTTTCAGTTACCCGTTCGGTATGAGACGGGGACCCATCTCCTTACGTCTCTAAAAAAGGACACGGTGATGCACATCTCTGATCATATACATGAATGGAGAAGGCGTCATCGGTTGATCAATTTTTGGATTCCTGATCAACTCCTCACCGATTGGTTCACAAATTCCTTTGTCCCTAAGATTGCACGGGACATTGCCATGGGAGCTTGCGTAACTGAAGAGCAAGCTATCGCGCGTGCTCAGTACCTTGAATTAGTTTATTCTCAGTCAAGTACTTTATATGAGTATTTTTCTGATGCCCTGAGACCCGGTACATCCAAGGCTCCACCAAAGCCATCTGTTGATGGAGTTATTGGCTCTGTGAATCCGTCATCCAAAAAATCATCCTCGAACCCTGGGAAGCAAAAATCGAATGCTTCTAACGAAAACACTTCTTAGGGTAGTTCAAATTCTGGAAGTACTTCCGAGGTTAACGCTGTCCAGTCCACCACGGTGAATAAGGCCTCGAAAGGAAAGAAAAAGGGGAAACCAAAGAATAAGTCCGAGCAACCTAAACAAAATTTATCCAAACCTCCATCTAAGGAAGGAGCTAAGCATAAACCCAAGTATCCTTGTCTCATCTGCAATGAGGGTCACTATACCAAAGATTGCCCAAGGCGGTCCGAAGTTAGTCGCTTGTTG
>APFE031529480.1:10320-71419 GCA_000404065.3 Pinus taeda | reverse complement strand
AGATACTTGTTGAGAAAAATGAGCCTGATTGTATTAATTCAAAAGAAGAAGAACCTTACAACCTTTGCCTTGACGCTGTACAAGCTCCTCCCAGGGTCCAACAAGAAGTCTCCTCTACTTGACAAGATTCACTCACTCCCCAATGAAGCCAAAAAGGTATGTGATCTCTCCTCTTAAGCTCAAATAGGAAGTCTTGATTTCACTAGCATTTACCCTCAAAAGTTCAGCTTCTAGCCTCCCAAGCCACTGACCCAATGCCTCAATTTATAGTGCAATGGAGATCAGTTACCAGGTCCTCCTTCAAAGGGATAGAGTCCTCCTTCAAAGGGATAGCTCCTCTTAACAAGGCATTAATTCCTCCTCATATGGGATGCATGAACACTTGAGCGAACAACCACGTAACAAATCCTTCTAGAAACCTCTAGAATTAACCCAAAGTGAGTTTTTAAGATAAAAATTGTGCCTTTGACTTTCACAGGGGTACGCACCCTCCCCTTTACATACAGAGCGTATAACTATGCAGATATCTTGAACAAAGGTGCGGGCCCGCAGGCAAAAGTGAGAGAAAGTGTGGAACCAGAGTTACATTGCTTTTTGATGTCTTTCTCTCATTTCTAAAGCTTGTTCTGAAGAGCTGAGGTTTGAGAATTGCTTAGGAAACTGGCATAGGTGGTGATAGACCCATACCGACTGCAAATAATCAAGGTGACGATATTTTTGTGTAACATGGTTGTTTGAGGTATATGCATATGTGCTTATTCGATGTCGTGGAGACATGGTATATCAATGATTGATACACATGCTCGAAATTTAACCAAACTCTCCAAATGTCAATGAAGTTGATGATTTGTCAAGATTATCTCTAATTTGTGGCATGATATTTCACATAGATGGTGTAAAATATGCATTCCTTCATCTCTATCATCGGCATATTACTTATTAGTGAAGAGAATTGCCAAGAATGGTTCAGAAATATCAAGCACACCCTCATTTTTAATAACTTATGGAAAGGCATCTATGAAGGTGAAGGTTACAATGCACCTACAAGTCCAGGTTGGATAAAGAGCTAGCCATATGGGTGAACAAGGACAGGGCCTATGCCTTAATTTCTACTTCTATAAATGAAGAGGTGAGTTGTCATATTATTCCAATTACAAATTCTCATAATGCATTGAATGTAGAAATTCTCACTGTAGACCACCTGATAATGCAATATTCTAAAGCAAAATACTAGATATACTTCTAGAATAAAACCTTGCAGAAGCTTAATCAATTTGAGCAAGATGAATCGGAACACATATAATAGAGAAGAAGAAACCAATCACACATGAATACAGAAGAATACTCTGGGGAAAGCCTCAGCTAAAAACCCCGCTATTGGTATTATCATACAAGTGGAAATATCTCCGAATTACACAAAGATTTAGCTCACAATCTATCCAGCTCTCAGTACAATCCCTCAATACAACTCACAGACTGAATACACACAAAATATGCCTTCCCTCAATCCTCCAAGCCTCCTATTTCTTTGCACAGTTTCTCTTGGGGTCCAATACTGCCACCTGTGTGAAATCCCACCTCACACACTCATCAAAACTCATAAATAACTATGCAATCCTCAAGGAATGAATTCCTTTTGCATGCAAGAGATATCCTCAATGGAATATTCCTGCAACTGATAGTACATTGTCCCATCATCTGATCTCAACTGGGTCTCTAATTGAATTGACATGGATGAGTTGTTTATGAGAGAATATTCAATTATTTGAAGTGCAACAATTACATGCATGCATGCATTAACTAACTGAACTCACAATCAATTCCACAAACTGTTGGAACTAATCTAACTGGACTTAACTCAGTTAACTGAGCTAACTAATTATAACTCAAAGTACAACTCATCCTAATCTCCTTAATCAAGGATAACTTCCTTCAATCAAAGGGGGAAAATGTTGCTTGTATCGCATTGGCTTCATGTTTGATTTTCTCCAACTAATTAACTCAAGATGAATTAATTAATTATTTTTCAAACAGTTGCTAAGATCAAATTCGAATTTTAATTCTCAATTTTAGTTCAAGGACTAACTAAAATTGGAATGTATCCTGAAATGTTATTTTTAGCAATGTTATTTTTAGCACTTCTATATTTAGCATTTCTTGTTGCTATTTTCAACACTTCCTCTCAACAAGAAATGGATTATTAGTCACCCCAATCCTGCCTTTGTGGATTTCGAACTTGCATTTTGACAATGCCTTAGTCAAAATATCTACATCCCGTTCCTTGGTCGAAACATACAACAATAACATGATCCTCTTCACCACAAAGTCTCGAAGATGATGATACCAGATATCGATGTTCTTGGACCTGTCATAAAATATTGGATTCTCAGAGAGTTTGATACAACTCTGATTATCGCAGTAGATCATAGTTGGATCCAACCTCTGACCAAACAATCCAACAAGAATTTTTCGCATCCAAATGGCCTCACATGCTGCCTCACATGCTGCCTGACTGGCAGCCATGTATTTAGCGTCTGCTGAGCTAAGTACAACTGACCTCTATTTCCTACTATACCAAGAAACTACAGTTGAACCAAGGTTGAAAATTCCTCCTGAAGTTCTCTTCCGGCCTAATGGACTCCCTGCCCAATTTGCATCTGGTTGTGTGCTCACTAGATACATCAATGAACCCACAAGTTGTCGATAAACAGTAGTAACTACTACCTCCCCTAAAGTAGCATCCTCCTTCCTCTAGTTACCAACTAGAGGAGTCTGCATGGGCTTGCACTTCTCCATGTGGAATCACCTGAGTATCTCATTGACATACTTGCCTTGAGACACAAACACTTCCCCATCCTTCTGCCACAGTTCCATGCCTAGAAAGTAGTACATAAGACCCATGTCTTTCATCTCGATCTCTCTTGCAAGGTCCTCCTTGCAAGACTTGATCAGCTAATCATCACCTATCAATATCAGATCATCAACATAAATAACAATGATCAATGGCTTACCTTCTACCGTGATGTGGTAAAGGCTCACATCTGCTTCACTCTTGGTGAAGCCCAACCTGGTGAAATAGTTGTCAATCCTGGTGTACCAAGCACAAGGTTCTTGCTTTAGCCTGTACAAAGCCCTCTTGAGTAGGCACACATGCGACTCATGATCGAAGGTCTCAAAACCTTTCGGCTACTCAATGTATGCCTCTTCCTCAATCTTCCCATTGAGGAACGCAGTCTTCACATCTATCTGATGGATCTTCCAACCCATCTAAGCTGATAGTGCCAACATCGATCTAATAGATGAGTACCTTGATACAGGAGCAAAAGTCTCATCGTAGTCGATCCCCTTGACCTGTGAGAAACCACGAGAAACAAACCTTGCCTTATGTTTCTCAACACTGCCATCAGCTGCTTGCATTACCTTGTAAAGCCGTCAGGAACTCACCACTAACTTGTCCTCAGGTCTTGTGACAACATCCCACACACAGTTCTGAATGATGGAGTCATACTCTTCCACCATAGCATCAACCCAGACTGGTTGCTACACTACTTCCTCGAATGAAGAAGGTTCGGTCTATACACACTCCCCACCCAGGGCCATGTAACCAATGTACCGCTCAGGTGACCTCCTCTGTCTGTGTTGAGAAGATGGTTGTCCCACATTCTCTCTTGCATCCAGCATCAATCTATCAGCTTCCCTTTAGCATTTATGCCCGTCTCTGGAAGACTCTACATGAGTGCATGTCTCCACTCCTGGATCCTCTGCATGCGACTACTCTGCATCAGGATGAGGCTCCTCCTCCTTAGGAACTAAAAGTTCCTCCTCTGCATGCAACTTGAGCTCCATCTCAAGGGACACTCGCATGGCTTTTTGCTCGTCGAATTTCAGATCTCTGCGTACCATTGTCCTTTGACTGGTAGGCAGGAACACCCGATAGTTGTGGGGTGTATCAATGTACCCCACAAGTATCCCCAACTTAGCTATTGGACCCAGCTTCTTCCAAGAATATTTGGTCACATGGTAATAAACCGATGATCCAAAGATCCTGAAGTGACTCACATATGGTTGCTTCCTAGAAAAGGCCTCCATTGGTGTCTTCATCCCCAGTATATGGTGCAGGCTTTTTTTCTGCAAGTATACTATTGTATTGCATGCCTCAACCCACAAATGAAGTGGTAGGATTTGGTCATGCAACATCGCTCGAGCTACTCACACAATCGATTTGTTCTTCCTTTTGGCCACCCCATTCTGTTGTGGGTTATGGGGTATCGTTAACTCTCGTTTAAGTCCTTCTGCTACGTAGAGGTCCTTAAACTATTAGGATACATACTCTCCACCATTGTTGCTTCACAAGGCCCTTATTTTCTTTCCATATTCTTTCTCTTCCAAGGCTTTGAACTCACAAAACCTCGAGAAGGTCTGATCCTTCTTCTGCATAAAGTAGATCCAACATCTATGAGAAAAATCATCAATAAAAATAACATAGTACCTTTGTTTAGCGATGGAGGTTGTAGAGAATGGTCCACACACATCTGTGTGAACTCACTCCAGGATTGCTCTAGCGCTACTGTCTCAATCCTAAAAGGAATATTTTGCATACTTACCCAAGGTACAACCTTTGCATGTATCCACTTGCTCTAGTTTTCCCTTGGGTAGTCCGGTAGAAATCTGCTGCATGATCTTCAAGGCCCCATGGTGCAGGTGGCCCAATCTTCTATTCTATAGCTCGCCAACATCTTGGCTCTGCACCAACTTTGCTTTGGAACTCAATGCAACATAGTTGTCTACCTCTAGCTTGTAGATATTCTTTACTGGAATCCCAATTCTCTTGGTCTGTCCAGTGCCGATATGCCTCAGAAATACCTTTCCTTTACTAAAGACTACAGCATATCCTTTATCTTTCATCATAACGATGGACACAAGATTATTCTTCAGACCCAGCACATACTTTACATCAGTTAGGGTGAGAGGAGCTCCATGCTCCCTCTGAAACACAACCATACCTTCACTTGAAACACAGTACTTTCCATCATCGCCCATCTCAATGCGCATCTGGAGATCCTTCTCCTCCAAGGTACTCAATAGATTCTTGTCTCCAGACACGTGGAACAAGGCTCCACTGTCTAGGTACCAAACACATCCCACCATGGATGAAACCATGCATGCGAGGAGAGAGAAATCCAATTCGAATTGTGAGGCCAGTGCCTCACCATCTGATCCCTTCGAGGATCCCTTCTTGGATTTCTTCTATGGACAATTCGTAGCATAATGGCCCACCTCATGACAATGAAAGCATCACAATTTTGATTTGTCAAACTTCTTCCCACCATAGGAAGAACTTGATTTGGAATGGGACACATTCCCTTTCCCTTTCCCTTGCCTTACTTGCTAAGGCTATATTTTCTTCATCATCTTTCTTTGATGAAGATCCATCTCTGGTGCTTCTCCTTATCTCCTCTTGCATCAGATCCGACCAAAGTCATTCCCAATCTGGCAGTTTCTCTCTTCCATTTACCGAGTCTTGGTAGCTATACCAGCTCTTAGGAAGATCGAGGAGAGAAAGACTCACCATGTCATCATCGACTATCATGATCCCTACACTTCCAAGCTCATCCCTGCAAGTGGTGAGCTTGTTCAGATATGTAGAGATCGTGTCACCCTTTTCACACTTGATTTTATGAAGCTTGTCTTTCAGCGCCAGCTTCCTCTGATTGTCGTTGTTCTGATATAGATCCTTCAATGTTTTCTACATTGAAAACAGTGTCTCCTTCCCATGGAGGCTCGAGACAATGTGGTTTCAAACTCCCTCCAGGAGGATTCTCCTCGCTCTATACACACATTTCTTTCATTCCGCCAATTCTTGGGCATCAGTAGCTACTAGCTTGGGGACTTCTTGATCAATGAAGTCCTTCAAACCGTTGTCCTTTAATACCACTTCCATGCGATCCTTCCAGGCTATATAATTCAAGTTGCCATCAAGGGCATACTCGAGTCTCAAACCGTTGAACGCCATTGGTGAAATTTGAGATGTGATAAGAATTCGAATTCTATAATCAAGAACTTCAAACTTCGAAATTATCCCTTCTTTCTATAATGTTCTTTGCTTTGATCACCTATGCTCCGATACCATGTAGAAATTCTCACTGTAGATCACCTGATAATTCAATATACTAAAGGATAATACTAGATCTACTTCTACAATCAAACTTTGCAGAAGCTTAATAAATTTGAGCAAGATCAATCGGAACACATATAACAGAGAAGAAGAAATCAATCACACATGAACACAAAAGAATACTCTGGGGAAAGCCTCAGCTAAAAACCCCGCTATCTGTATTATCATACAAGTGGAAATATCTCTGGATTACACAAAGATTTATCTCACAAGCTATCCAGCTCATAGTACAATCCCTCAATATAGCTCAGAGACTTAATAGACACAACATATGCCTTCCCTCAATCCTCCAAGCCTCCTATTTCCTTGCATAGTTTCTCCTAGGGTCCAATGCTACCACCTATGTGAAATCCCACCTCACACACTCATCAAAACTCAAAAATAACTATGCAATCCTCAAGGAATGAATTCGTTCTACATGCAAGAGATATCCTCAATGGAATATTCCTGCAACTGATAGTACACTATCCCATCATCTGATCTCAACTGGGTCTCTGAATGAACTAACATACATGAGTTATTTATGAGATAATATTTAGTTATCTGAAGTGTGGCAATTACATGCATGCATGCATTAACTAACTGAACTCACAATCAGTTCCACAAACTATTGGAACTAATCTAACTAGACTTAACTCAGTTAACTGAGCTAACTAATTACAACTCAAAGTACAACTCATCCTAATCTCCTTAATCAAGGGATAAATTCCTCAATCAAAGGGGAAATTGTTGCATGTCTTCACATTGACTTCATGTTTGATTTTCTCCAACTAATTAACTCAAGATTAATTAATTAATTATTTTTCAAACAGCTGCTAAGATCAAATTCGAATTTTAATTCTCGATTTTAGTTCAGGGACTAACTAAAATTGGTATGTATCCCGAAATGCTATTTATAGCAATGCTATTTTTAGCACTTCTATATTTAGCATTTCTTGTTGCTATTTTCAACATTGAAGAAGTTAAAATATTTATATGACTCACACTCAAAACTAGAAGTGGTTCGTTTGATGATTAATCTCTTAAACCTTGAGTTGAAATATGATGACCCCTTGGCCCTAGTCTTAGAGATTAGAGCCATCATGCATGATGTAGAAGCCACTAGATTTAAAATGGACATTCCTCTCACAACCTTTGTCAAGGCCCTCTATCCTACATACTCTCACTATCTTCAATCCTTACAAGCTAGTGCCCAACTCAAGGACATTACTTTTGATGACCTTGTGGATAAGTTTGCAAGATGGGAGAAAGAATTTAGAAAGAGGAAAATAGCTTCTCAATCCCCTGAAGAAGCAGTGTTCCTTGCATAAAAATATAAGAATTAATCATGAGATTCTCCTAAAGGAAGGGGCAGTAGAAGAGGAAGTGGAAGGAAGAATCATAGAGGTGGGGGGGGAACACCATCAAGGAGAAAGTTATCATATTCACTACATTCATTGTGATAGAGATGGACATGATGCATCCACATGCAGAATCCCTTGGGAAAGAATCAAGCAAGAACACAAACAATACAAAAGTAAAACATTAGATCCAACAAAAGGTAAAGCACATGAAGATGCTCATTATGTTATTTCCCATTTCAATATTGGAGTAAATGAAGATTTTTTTCCTACTTCATTTTCTTCTTGGAAATATGCATGGTTTCTTGATACAGGTGCAACCTACCATATGAATTTTCAGAAAGACTTCTTTGAATACCTCTATGACAATGTACATGAAGCAACTTACTTTGCAAACAAGTCAAGTCTCAAGCCATTTGGACTTGGCACCATTAGGCTTAATTTTCTTGGACTTATTGAATTTCTTCTGCATGATTTACTCTACCTTCCAGAACCATGGAGAAACCTGATGTCCATTGTTCACACTCACCGGCAAGGACACTCCATTCATATGTATGATAGAAAATTTGAGAAAATAAAATCATTAGAAAACACAGTTGTCATGACTAGAATAGAGGAGGAAAGACCACTAAAGCTGCAAGGAATATCTACTCGTGCACAAAACTTTGCATGTAGTTCTCATTATAATGAAGGTACATTTTGATTCATTCTTCTATGGCATGCAATATTTGAACATCTTAGTTATGACAATCCTCTTTTGTTGAAAAGGAATGGTGTTTCTAGTTTGCAAAATATTCCAAGGAAACTGAAGCAATGTGATGCTTGTATCCTAGGAAATCATCGCAAACAATCATTTCATGATTCTACTTCCAAGGCACGTAAAATTTTGCATTGATTCATTCTAATTATTTGGCCCTATGCAAGTCATTTCTGCAAAAATATATTGTGACTTTTATTGATGATTACACCAGGATGTGTTGGGTATACTTGTTGAAAAGTAAATTAAAAGCTTTTGAAACTTTCAACAATTTCCATGCATGGATTGAAAATGATGCATAATCACATTTTGCCTCTCTTATTACTAATAATGGAAAAGAGTATACTTCTAATGAATTTGAAAACTATCTTCACCAACATGGATTCAAAATCAAACAATTGTTCCATACAATCCTAAACAAAATGGTGTAACTGGAAGAATAAACAAAACTATCTTAAATATGGTTTGTTCAATGATGTTTTTCAAAAATGTAAAGTTGATGTTTTGGGATGATGCAGTTCTATATGCAATATATATCAAAAAGAGATGTCCATCTCACGATCTAAAAAACAAGACTCCTCATGCAATGGGGTATGGTCACATTCCTTGGTAAAGCATCTCAAGATATTTGGTTCCACCCACTATGCCTTCATTCCTAAGGAACAAAGAAGCAAGCTTGATGCGAGGAGTCAAAAATGCATCTCCTTAGTGTTTTTAGATACCACCAAAACATATCATCTTTACAATGAGATAAATAAGAAGTTTATATTGTCTAGATATGTGATTTTCCTTGAATCTTCCAACACTATTGAGTAACAAGTTGATTGTTTGGATAGATTCAGTCATGCAAAAAATTACGATGAATTTCATAATGAGATTCCACATCTTGAGAGGGGTATTCCTATCTTGGATGAATATATGTAATCTTCTTTTGAAGCACTATCTCCCCCTCATGTAGTTATGGCCACTCCTTCAAATTAGGAAGACCCTTTGAGTGATGTGATTGAGAGGATTAGAAGGTTGAATCTTGATGTAGCCCCATCCCAATCAATAAAGCAATAGACCATCTCATAAAGGTCCCTCAAAATGACTCACTAAAAAATTTGAAAGTTGTCACCCTGATGAGGTAAAAAAGATATGAAATAGAATTTTAGCCAGACAAAATGGATGTGATGTATATTATTCTAATTATGTTGATGATATGGATGTTTCATATGATTGTGAATTTACTTGTCTACTAATTTTGAACCAACTTCCTTTAAAGAAGTTGCTTCTCATGATGAATGGAAAGAAGTAATGCATAAGGAGTATGATGCTCTCATTATTATTTGGAAGTTGGTGAACCCTCCATTTGAAACCAAACCTATTAGCAACAAGTGGGTGTACAAGAACAAGTATAAATTAGATGACTCACTTGACAAGAACAAATCAAGGATCTTATGAAGAAGAATGTGTTTATTATGAAGATACCTTTTCACCCACAAAAAAATGGCCCACCATCTAGACTTTCTTTGCCTTGGTAGCTCAAAAGGGATGGAAAACCCATCATATGGGTGTGAAGACTATTTTTTTGAATGGAGACTTGTAAGAAAACGCCTTCACGCCTCAACCAGAGGACTTCGTTGTAAGGGAAAAGAACAAAAATTATGCAAACTCATTAAATCCCTATATAGCCTAACATAAGCACCACAAGCCTAGTACAAAAAATTGACTAAGCATCTTCTAAAATTAAATTTAACACACTTTAATCTTGATGATGCAACTATATTTTTAAAAAAGGTTGGAAAATTTGTTGTCTATATTGTGGTATAGGTAGATGATATTATAATAACAGGGAAAAATGAAAACTTTATTGCATCTATAAAAAATAGTTGAAGAAAGGATTTGAGATGATAGATTTGGGACACCTTTATTACTAGGACATTAAAGTGACCCAACATCGAAGGCATATATTCCCCTCTCAAAGGAAGTATATTGGGGAATTTTTGAACAAGTTTGGCATGGCTAAATGCAATCCTTTTTCCACTATAAAGAAACAAAATATAAAGCTCAAAACTAAAGAAGGAAATGATATTGGGGATGAAACTAGGTATAGACAACTTGTGGGAAGTTTTATCTACCTCACCACTACAAGACTAGATATTTCATTTGTTGTTGGAATCCTTTCCATGTTTATGCAAAAGTCTTATAAAGGACATTGGTATGATGGAAAAAGAGTTTTAAAATACTTGAAATGAACTCAAGACGTTGGACTCAAATATTCACAGGTGGATGACTTTAGCTTGATTAGATATTCTAATTTAGACTTTGGTGGATAAGGAAAATGAAATGTCTACTTCAGGTTATGTTATGAGTCTTGGATTAGGAGTTGTCTCTTTGAAGCTCACATAAACAATCGGTGCTAACAGATTCTACAACAAAGGCATAACATATGGAATCTCCAAAAGCAACAACAACCCCCACTACAATTCCAACCTTTCACTGCTACCATGTCGTCATGCAACAACAACACCCACAAGTATATCACAATATTGCTTCTCCAATGTAATGTTTGCTTGCTCCTTTTTCTAGGCCTATGCTTTTCTTAATGTCATCTATCCCTTACAACCCAAGTGAATCCCCCTTTTCCACCATGCCCTTACTTATTCATGTCATACTTTTAATGGTGAAATTTCATTTGTCTCAACATCAAGGGATACCTTTGAAATCATATTGTAAATCTTCACCATATATAATGAAGGGCCCATGTATAGTATATGGATTATTTCTTTAGCTCTTTCACAATTTTCTCTTATTCAACACAGATTGATAATTATTTGCAAAACAAAATATAATTTTTTTGTTTTTTTTGGAGTGGGGAGCGGGAGCGTGGAAATCAATAGTTTATGTAATTTAGGCATAACTTTATCTAATTCCTAATAGATTCATACAAGTTTCGAAAAATAAGGCAAAAAACAAAAACACTTCAATAGTAATTGTACAAATATGTTGGGGACTGAAGAGAGTTTATAATCGAGAAGCATAGCCCCGATCAAAACTTTTCCAATGGTATAATGAGTGCTTAATTTTGTAAGAAAATCAAAATGTAGAAATATTTTCTTGTCTTGATAATTACTTGTGATTTCTTAGCAATCTTATTAGCTTCTTTTATGTATTATTTTATCTTCTTATCATCAAGCAACTATAAAAAACAAAACATGAAGGCCATGACAACAAGTGACATAGTATGTAGGCTCTCATCTAGGGTAAAACCCCTCTTCTAGGGGGAAACCCAAAAATTCTCTTTTCTTCCTTTAGAACCAAATCAAATGATACAACCAAGACCTTTTGACGAAGATAAATATCTTCTCCAATCCACTAAGTCATCCTCCCAAGATTATTAACCAAACTCCAAAAGTCAACTCAAGTCAAAGTGCTTTAATCTTACATCAAACTCAGATTTCGATCCTCCGGCATCATATTTTAGGCCCTACTGTAGTTCTACAATTTTTAACCCCTTCCTACAACCCAGAAACTCGCACATGTGACAGAAAAGAGAAAATTTTGGCTTCCTTTTGCTTGACAAGTGTCTTCTTTCTCTTCGTTATGATTCTCCTTCTCTTTCTAGGTATTTTGCACTTATTTTTCTCCTCTTGCAACCGCAAATTGAAACTTTCCTGATTGACCAAATGAGGTTGAGTTTCACTTTTATATATAGCCTTCTATGTGGTCTAATTCCCTTTATGAGGTCAACTTGTCTTCTCTTAAGGCGACTTGGTGGAGGAGTGATAAATGACACATTTAAATCAATTATAAATTTCATTCTTGATATATAATGCCAAGAAGGGTCTATTATTTAATGACAAGGACTAAGATACATGACATAAAACCTAGAAGCACTCAATGGGTGCTTTGACCTAGAATAAAAATAAATAAAGCATGAAACTGTTGCTTATAAATAATTTTATTTTACAAAAAAAAAAAAATCTCTTTCTTTTGACACATACATTTCATTATGACTCAAATACAATTATGAAAACCAATACTAGTTACATTTCTCAACAAATTTTAAGGTGAAGGTGAAAATTTATGCCAAAATTACAAAAAGCATTTTTTATGTAAAAACATTTTCGTTCTTTTCAAAACCTATACAAATCTAGTCAAAATCATAAAAAATTGTGTAATAGCCCCGATCAAAATTCCATGTAATAAAGTTAATAAAGGCAAAATAATACCAAGGTCATGGGACACGCATTCCAAGCTAAATGTTGGGCAAAACATCAAAGTGGGTGTTCATTTTGGTTATTATGGCTAAAGGAAAGGCAAAGGCAATGGAAAAGACTTTGGGAAAGCATGAGGCATTAATTGACGTTTTATTTATGAAAAATAAAGGAAATTAGGAAAAAATGAAGGTGAAAGGTCACAAGTTGCATGTGAGGAGGAAAATAATGGAAAATTGAAGAAAATTGAAGAAAATAGAGGCATCATTAATAAAAAGGTTTCTGAGGATTAGTTGGTAGCCTTTTATCAGTTTAGTTTTGGATCTCTCTCTCTATTTTCTCTCTCACACTGTTGGATACTTAGAGAATTCTTGGAGCACTCTAGTATTGGATCAAGAAAGATAAAGGAAGAGCAAAGAAGGCAAACGGAGGAAAAGATAAAGTAAGGAAGAGCAGGACCAACTGGCTATAGAAGGATTACTAGCAAGTATCAATTTGCATGTGTGATTTCCTTGCTAGATTTGGCGTGCATGGCACATGAATGTATGTATTCGGTTCTCTTGCTATCATTAGCATGGGTTTTTCCAGGTGTTACATAACATTTTGTCACTGTCCCTATACTCCCCGTTCCTTGATCCTGGAAGACCTCTGCAGTAAACCCTACATGCTTACCCTTCATGAAGAAACTCCCATTGTATCCCTCTTCATGAGCAGAACAATTCCCTTTTGCACCATTTTCCCAAAATATTCTATTTTTCCCAGTTTATAAGACCGGTGCTAATGGCTCTTGTCCTCCTCGCACCGATATGCATGGATTAACATTGTCCCTAGCATTGACCAGAGAGACTAAGCTTTGTTCCAGTCGCGTCAGTCCTCTTATGGAAAGTTTTTTAAATAAAGAGCTGAAGCTCCCAGCTTTAGAAGCTTCGTAACGGAATTCTGGTAAATGGTTTGGTTGGATGGAGTCGAGGATGTTAGTTTGGGCTCCTTTCCCCTATAATTATGGAAATATATTAAGAGATAATACCTTCTCCCATGAGAAAAGGATCCATCTCCCATCCATTCGTGATATATAAACCTCCCTTTTTCCCAAGCACAAGCTATTGTTAATGATGGTGTGCTAGTGCTAATTAAGTTTGGAGTAAACAGCAAGCTATTCATAGTTGTAGCTATCTAGTTGTGTGAGGGAGAAGTGTGAATTTGGTTTAGTGTGAAGCCTAAAGGGGAGATCCTTAAAACTATTATTATTGATGCCATCATAGAATGCTAGCAGAAGTGTGTGGGAACCTGGTTTTGTCAGAGGAGAACGGCAACGTCAAGACAATGGTTTTAATCTCTTCTTGATTCAATATATGAAACTATTGATTGATTTCCTACATGATGTGTCATCTTACATATTCATAGCTTAATGTTTCTTGACTTGTTAAGTAGGTTGAATTGCAATTTGTCTATTATCAAGATTGTTTTTTGTTGTTGTTTACTTGTTTCAGGTGTTTGAAACGAGAGTTAGTTGGAGTGAGCAAGCAAGGACATCATCAAACAGGATAAGCGTACTAAGAGGTATGCCCTCTTAATTGGTTCTAACCTAAGAAATATTCCATAGAATGTATCAGTTGTGGCTAGACCCATTATCAGGTTAGAGGAATTGTTTATGTCCACACTCATAATTTTACTTCACCACAAATTGGCGACCATACTGGGGAGGCAATCCTTCTATTTGTCTTGTTTTAGATTTCATGATTTAGTGAGAACTTTTCTAGTTCCACTTTTTCCATTTGTTTCTATTTATTTTCCTCTGCTTACTAGTCTGAGTTTGAAATTCATAGTAGCAGATCTGGTCCTAGCTTAAAAATATATATATATATATTTTTCTCTTGGCTCCCTCGCTCAACACGCTTAATCCGCTGACAGTCGCGCTGATCAACGCCATATGCTAAAAAACAGTCGTGCCAACCTCCCTCTGGTGCTTGTTGTCAATTAAGTAGTCGTGTCGATGCCTGTAAGTCAAGATTAGGGTTTTTCCCCAATCTTGGCCAGTGTGTTTTGCTCTCATGATTTCGATCCCGTAAGCCTTTTAGATTGTTTTCTCCCTAACTAGAAAGTTTCTTTTCATTTGGTTTTGTTTTCTTATTGGTTTGGCATCTTTCTGCTTGATTTCTTGGTCATTGTATCGTTAGTGACACTAGGGCATTTAGATTATCATCCATTTAGCTGATTGTGAACTCAGTGAGTTTATTTGTTGGTGTACTTACTCCTTGCATTTCCTTTGCGGTCCTTTTACGGCTTTGACCTCCATTACACAAGTTTGAAAGGTTTTCATTTGCTTGCCTAAATCTTTATTTTCCGGCATGGATCACATTGCTTGTCTTGTTTTTGGTAAATTTAGTGCGTTATTAGTTTGAACGAGTCTCTCTTTTCATGTTTTCATTTGCTTGAAGAGTTGATTGTCTCGAAAACTTTTTCATTGAAGTGTTGTATGCGAAAAATTCATTTCATTGTTTCATGAAAAAGTATGAAATTATAGTTTGTTGCGTCAGTATGCTATGATAGTCAGGATCATTAAAGACTAGGATTGCATTGGCATTTGAAAAGGAAAAGAACTCTTTTGCTTTTGAAAGGACTGTTAGAAATGAACCTGTCAAGAAATTAAGAATTGGAATGCATTTTTCATTAGTTTATTTTCTCGAAAAGTGTAGTGAAAGATCGTTTTGCTTTTAGTTTCTTGGTTGTTTGCATTTGATTGTGTGTTTCTTACCCTCTCTAGTGTAGAAAATTCATTGAATTGAAAGGGTCTTGTCTCATTTAGTTGCATTTAAGGTTTTTCGAGTCACATCGCTAAGGCATGAAAACTGAGACATAACTCAAGATAAAATTTAAAATGAACTCAATTAACCTAAGGTGAATTTGAAATCTAACGATCATATCTAGAAGATCTAGGCTAAAGACGTGTTTCAACATCTTTAAACCTAGCATTTATTGTTAGCTTCGACATTAGACAATGCTAGTACAGATTTGTGCTTCCCATACCGTCGGGTATATAACGGGAGACCCCTCTAGGCTGCAATCCTTTATCCATAGGAAGCCGATTCGACCACCTTGCAAACATGATACACTGAACACAACATTCGAGGAGATTTCCTGCCCGTACTTCTTGGTTCGCCAGGAGGTATTCTGCAGTTCACGGTTGCCTAATAATCATTTTTACCTAGATCATCCAGAGCAGTCATTTGATATTTTTGACTCATTAAACTTAAAAGATCATTCAAGCACTTGTCCTTTCGAGCTCGTTTCTAATCAAAAGTGATAGATTCATCTTTGTTTTCTCGACTCTTAAAAAATGAAAGAGCACTAATAATTGATTGCCCACAATCTAATAACATCATGTTCGTATTTTCTAGACAAAATCGTGAGTTTCCCTTAAAGAACGTCTTAAAGCCATGAATTTATCTCTCTCTTTTCCTATTAGCTAAGAAAAGGTCATCATGGTTGAACCATCTAGTTCACCTAGTTCCTCTTCCTCTCCTCCGTCTAAAATATTGCTTGAGGAGTCGTTTCCTGAGTTACCATAGTCACTCGAGGACCAAGGTGTTGAACTCAGAATTGTTTTGAGCATTCAACCTTTGTCATCTCATTCTCCGCCTACTTTAGATATTAGCTCATCTGTTGATCTTGGCCCGGAATCTCCGAACAATCCCATTCAAACTCCTGAGAGTTCGCTGACCACTGACGGTCAGCATGGATTAGTTATCTATCTTGTGAATCCTTTGTTTGACCCTATTGTGATATCACCATAGCATCGGTATAGTCTGTATGATCAGCCGAGTGTTCCTTTGGAATTATCCCCTCATATTTCTTCGGTCGTTCGTCATCGTTTGTTCCTGGATATGGAACCCAAAGGTGATGCTCCAGTCACCTCTCGGGAGGAGTCAAAAGTTTCTACTCCACACACTGTCAAGGAGGAATAACATGCTTTTCCTCCTAAAGGTTTCCCCTATACAAGGAGCATTCTTTCCAGTGTGTCACCTAATTATGTGTCTTTGGCACAGTTGGTTTCAGGTACACCTAGTGCCTCATCACTTTACCATAACCCTGTTTGGGCTCTAGCGCCATGCCTACTACAGGTCTGTTCATTGCGAACTCGACCTCCCAAAAGGTTGTTACCTCAGTCCCAATGCAGCCCACCATTCTTAACCCTCTTGTATTTTCAATCGTAGTCACCCATCCGGTTCAACCGACAGTCTTGAGGAATGTCTCTGTCAGTTCCTCCATCCCTTTGGTCAATGGCCAAGGTGTGCCACCGCCTAGGGGGTAGAACTTGAATTTTTCTATGGTGTCAGGTGCCACCAATATGAGTGTCTCATAATCTCACATGCTTGGTATGAACCAGCCTTCTTCTGGCATTATTCACAACCCCGTTGATCCTCTCTAGATCAAGCAATGTCCAGTACCAACAGGCTCAAAATCCCGTTGGTCTGTCTGGGTCGAGCAATGTCTAACATCAGCAGCCCTATGAGACTCATTTCTAATACCAAACTCCTTACGTTCCATATTTTTCTCAAGGAATGGTTAATCAACCTTACACCCTTCAGTCTGGGACTTACGTTTAGCTTGGCCCATCCACTTTCCAGGGTGGCTATGGCCAGATTCAATTCGGAAATTTTCTGGGCACTATTCAAGTACCCTTGCAAAGCAAGGACAACCTCTACAACAACAAGGGCAACCTTTGTTACCGCAACGGAAACCTTTGTTGTAGTAAGGGCTATCCACACACAGCAAGGGAAAATGATCCCATAGTAAGGTCAACTCCAACAATCGCAAGGGCAACCCTTACAACAGTTGCAGCAAACTGTGCAGCAGCAGATGCACTATGCTCCGCAAACATCCCATCCAATGTCCTCGCGGGACCAACCTCTGCAGCCATAG
The DNA here is from genome assembly GCA_000404065.3 of Pinus taeda. Taxonomy (NCBI): domain Eukaryota; kingdom Viridiplantae; phylum Streptophyta; class Pinopsida; order Pinales; family Pinaceae; genus Pinus; species Pinus taeda. The sequence goes on along the minus strand of APFE031529480.1, from coordinate 54,025 downwards.
GAACAAATTTTGCAGCTGCAAGGCTAACCCTTGCAGCAGAAAAACCAACCCGGGTAGCAGCAACCCTTGTATACATATCATCAAGGTCAACCCTTGCAAGGGCAAGGCCAGGGTCAAGTCCTATAGCAGCAAACCCAAAATCCTAATGTCCTAGGTCAACATGTCCATAATCCTTCTGGCTAAGGGTAGTAGGTACAAAACCCAAATGTCCTAGGTCAACAAGTACAAAATCCTTTTGGCCAAGGGCAGTAGGTACAGAATCCCTATGTCCAAGGGCAACAAGTACATAATCCTTATGCCCAAGGACACCAGGTCCAAAATCCTCTTGTTCAGGGACAACAGTTTCACCACCCGTATGTTCAGGGACAACAGGTACAATATCCATATGTCCAAGGCCAACATGCTCAACAGCCTTTTAACCCATACGTTGCTTATCAGCAACCTATGACTGGATAGTTCCAAGATATTCAAGGTCAAAATCCTCCATATGACCAAGGTAACCCACAATGGGGGCAGCATCAAATGCCATATGGACAAAATCCCCCACTGTGGGGCCAAAATCCTTACCAGCAGGGATGGGCTCCTCTGCTTGGACCCGCTTACCAACCTCCAATGCCTTTTAATACTCAATTGTCATTCTTGGCCATAATAGAGTTGCCAGATGTGTCTCGCCTTACGAATGATCCAATTCTTCATTTGCCATACTAACCTCCGGTGTCGTCCAAGATACCGAGTGATTGTCCAAAGTTTGGTGGGAAAGCAAAAGAAGATCCTCAAGCCCATGTGATGACATATCACCTCTGGTGCTCTTCAAACTCTTATGTTGACGATTCCATTCGTCTCCATCTTTTCCAATGGAACCTCACAAGTGCTGCAGCGAAGTGGTACATCAAGCTTCCTTGAAGTACTTACCATGACTTTAACTCTTTAGCCATAGCTTTCCTCATGCATTTCTAGCTGCTGGATCACTATGAAGCTGGAACCTATTTTCTTACATCGCTTAAGCAAGATACTGCGACACACATCTCCGATCACATCCATGAACGGAGACGTAGATGTCACCTGATCAAATTCGAGATTGTTGATCAGTTGCTCATTGAAAGGTTCACTAAATCATTCGTGGCCCCAATTGCTTGTGATATAGCTATGGGTGGATGTGTTGTTGAAGAACAAGCCATTGCTCGTGCCCAGTACTTAGATCTAGTTTACTCTCAGTCTAGCACTTTGTATGAGTTATTACCCAATGCTCTGCGGCCATCATCCAATCCCACGGCATCAAAGTCACAAGTTGCACCTCCTGTCGATGGAGTTATTGGTTTAGTATCCTAGGCCCTTGCTAAATCTTCTTCCAAATAGAAGTTGGGCTCGAATGCTATTCCCAATAGTTCTTCCCAAAATCCACCTACCCCTGATAAAACCTTAGAGGTCCACGCTATCTAGTCTACCGCAACGGACAGATCCTCGAAAGGTAAGAAGAAAGGCAAAGGCAAGGGTAAAATCGATGCCCAAAAATAAGGTCCTCCCAAATCATCTGCTGGTGAATCTTCACAAAGGAAACCTAAGTATCCCTGCCTCATTTGCGAGGAGGAACACTATGCCAAGGATTGTCCCCAACGATACAAAGTTAGTCATTTTCTCAAAGGGACCCCAACTGTCCTCAAAGAGAAATTTCCCTCTTAGCAGACCCAAATGGTAGACCAACCTCAGTCATATGCTTCCTTAGGATCTCAAGTGTTCATGATGAGTACCCCTATTAATTAGGCTACTAGATCGAAATATTACCAAACTTCTGCTTTGATAGCTGGCAAAGAGAAAGAAGCAACCCCTTTTTCTTCTACCCCAAGTTCTGACCCTCTCCATATCGAGTAACCTAACCCTGATTCCGCTATATGACCAACCTCTCAAGGTGTGCTACGGAAATCCTCTTATAATCCCAACGCCCGAGCTTCTCAACACTATAATATTGTTGAAGATTTGGCTCAGGCATCATCCGCTGTGTCAGCTCTCGAGGTGCTCCAAAGTTTCCCATCGTAGTGGAAATCTTTGATGTCAGCTATCGGGGGTATTGATCCCACCAATTCAAATTGGATATGTTTTGATCTAGAGAACCATGTTCCATGTCTCCCTCACCAGATTTCCTTCCTCATTCAGGTAATCATCAATGACAAGACCATCCACAGGACTGTCATCAATGAAGGTGCTTCCACCTGCATCATGTCAATAGCATGCTGGAAGGCTATTAGTTCTCCTACTTTGAACCAATCCTCGAACACTTTGGAAGCTTTTGATGAGCACAATTCGTGACCCTTTAGTGTCTTACCTAACCTTTCCATTACTCTAGAGGGAAAGACAGGCCAAGTCAACGTAGAGATTGTTTACGCTAATCTCAATTACACTCTTCTACTCAGTCAGAGCTGGACCCATGCTATGCATGCTATAGCCTCCTCCCTATTCTGCATGATTCGTTTTCCCCATCAAGGGAATATTGTCACTATTGACCAATTGTCATTCTTTGCCTCTTCCTCCTCGGACGGAAATGTTTTGTATGTCAAGCACACTGATGCTCCCTATGAGAGTGTGGGGGCAGGTCTTTTCACAGATTCTGCCTTAATGGGAATTTTTCCGCTCCCATCTCCTCATGTTGCCTCTGTCAACATGGCCTCGGTCAAATATGATCCTTGGTTCATACCTTCACCAAATATTGTTGATACTTGGGGCGAGGTTATGCCACTTAGTCCCGTCGAAATCAATTACGTGGAAATTGTTTCGACTTCTAGTTCCTCATCCTCTGATTCCTCTGTTTTGAAGACCTCTCTCGATATGTATTCTCAATCCCCATGGCTTGGTGCTTTTGAATCGCTTGATCCCTTAGCCGAGACTTTCCTTGCTAACGAAGGTATCATGGAAGTAATGTCCCTCGAGGAATCACCTTAGACTGACACTCATCATCATTCCTCATTCCTGCCTCGCCCGGCAATCATTTCTACCAATTTCGAAGAGTTCTCTTCTATGTTTCCTTCCCTCCCGCTTCTACCACCGATCATGACTCATGAAGTATGGTCGGAAGGAAATTTGGATAATATTACTCAAATGATACTGATTGATATTTTTATCTATCCTGGTATCATTGAACTTGCCCATATCGGGGTATCTTGTTGTCCAAATGAGATCAAGACCTATACTCATCTGTTTCAAGAATTTCATGATGTGCTTGCGTGGTCCTACACAGAAATGCCTAGGATCGATCCTAGCATTGTTATGCACAAAATACCAACTTATCCTGACACAAAGCTCGTTCGCCAACGGCTCTACCCAGTGCACCCTAGGAAGGCTGCCGCTATCAAGGGTGAAATTGAAAAAATTCTCAAAGTTGGGTTCATCTATCGCATCCCTCTTACAAATTGGGTGTTAAATATTGTCCTGGTGACAAAAAAACAAGGCACAATCTGCATTTGCATTGATTATCTTGATCTCAATCGTGCCTGTCCTAAAGATAACTATCCTACTCGCTTCATTGATTAGATCATTGATGAATGTGTTGGGAGGGAGATTTTTTCCTTTATGGACAGTTTTTCTGGTTACAACCAAATTAACATTGCATCGGCCAATCAAGAAAAGACAGCTTTTATCTATCCATGGGGTACATTCGCGTACAAAAAGCTACCTTTCGGCCTCAAAAATGTTGGGGCTACATTTCAATGGGAAATGTCTTATGTGTTTCATGATATTCGCAACATTGTCCAGCCTTACTTGGATGACCTTCCCGCTCATTCTCGTAAGCGCCAAGATCACACTGACCATCTTCGGCAGATTTTTCTTTGTTGTAGACACTACAACGTTCATCTCAACTTGCATAAATGTGTTTTCTGCGTAGAATCTGGACGATTCCTTGGCTTTATCATTTCTAAGGACGGTATTCACCTTAATCCGCTTAAAGTCAATGCCATTGTAAATTTAGCCCCTCCATCTTCATTGCACCAACTCTAGATCCTGCAAGGAAAAGCAAATTTTCTCCATCATTTTATACCTAATTATGCTCGGCTAGCTACAGGATTTACCCGGCTGCTCAAATAAGGAACGCCCTTTGTATGGGATGAGGTTGGCCAAAAATCTTTCGATGATCTCAAGGTTGTCCTCGTAAATGGTCCTTTGTTGCATCCCCGAGATTATTATCAAGATTACTTCCTTTACCTCGTTGCAGCCCCTAGCACCATTGTTGGTCTTGGTCCAAGACGAAGATGAAGGAAACGAACATGTTATCTACTACCTTAGTCATAATCTCCTCGACACTGAAACACGTTATGTCCATGTCGAGCAGTTGGCTTTGGCTATCATCCAGGTTGTTCAATGCTTTCGGCACTACATCCTCTTACGCATGACTACTATGATTTTGAATGCAACCCAATGACCTACATCCTGACTCATCAGTTGATGGGGGGCAAGTATTCTAAATGGATTTTCATCCTGCAAGAATTTGATTTGGTATTTACTACTACCAAATCTAAGAAGTCACTAGTTTTCGCCGAATTGATTTGTTCCCTTCCTTCTAAGTCTCTCCCTACTAGTGCAGATGAACAACTCTCGGACGAGACTCTCTTCCTAATTAGCACCCTTGATATGTGCTACGGTGATATCATCATGTATTTCCAGACGTCCACCTTCCGGTCTGTGTTGACTAAGGATGAGCACCGAATGATTTGGAATCACTCCCAACACTACCATATTATTGGCGATACCTTATATCATGTTGGTGTCTATTCAATTCTTCATTGATGCGTTACGCTCAAGGAGGCTGAAAGAGTTCTCAATGAATACCACTCCAAGGCATGTGATAGTCATATGTCTGGCTATGCTACCGCTCAAAAAATCCTTAGTGATGGTTATTTCTAGCCATCCATTTTCAAGGACTGCGTCCTTGTTGTTCGCAAGTGCCATGAATGCCAAATTTACCAACGCAAGATGCGCACCCCACCCACTCACCTACACCCTGTCATTATCGTTGGTCCTTTTTCCAAATGGAGCATTGGTTATATGACATGTAACCCTCTTTCGGTCGGGGGGCATGGCTATATTATCGTTGTTGTAGATTATTTCACCAAATGGGGCCGAAATCATGCCTACATACTCTGCAAATGGTAAAATGGTGGCTCAATTCCTTTTCAATCATGTTATTTCCAGGTTTGGTGTACCTCAAGCCATTGTCACAGACCACAGCTCCCATTTCAGATATTACATGATGGTTGAGCTGACATCTGCATTGGATTTGCGCCATGATGGATCAACCCTGTATTACCCTCAGGCCAATGGCCAAGTTGAATCTGTGCACAAGTTTTTGGTTACAATTCTTCAGTGTACTATTGGGATGCACAAGTAAAATTGGCATCTCATACTCTTTTCAGCTCTGTGAGCCTACTGAACTTCGACCATAGATGCAACTAGTTTCACACCATTCCAGCCAGTCTACAGTCTAGAAGAAACATTGTTGATTGAATGCGAGATTCCTTCACTCAAGCTAGTTGTCAAACTTCTCCCTGAAACATCACCTGAGGAAGAGCACCTTTTATATTTCGAACAACTGGATGAGACTCGTCGTCTTGCTGCTTTGGTTATCAAAGCATGAAAGAAACAGGTCAAGTCCCATTTCAATCAGTCAGTCTCCCCTCGAACGTTTTTTGAGGGTGATTTGGTCTTACTGTATGACCAAGCTAATGATAAGCTGGGGGCAGGGAAGTTTGAACCCATGTGGCATGGGCCCTACATTGTGAAACGTGTTTTGCAAAAAGGGGCCTATGAGCTTATTGATTATGAAGGCAATCCTCTGGATAAGCCCCGAAACAGACTTTACCTCAAGAAGTCCTATGCTTAGGTCATCTTGCATGGTTACTTGTGTACATTAGTGTGTCATTCATTTTTGTGCAGTGTGGTTTGGTGTGTTAGTTTTCAAATAGCTTTCTTGTTTACTATGTTTTCCTTGCTTTGCAGATGTCTGCGACTGCTCACATCGGTTTTGTTGATGGTGCTTGTCATAGTACCCAGGACCTATCATCCGTGGCATGGGATATTTATGACCCTAACGGTGAGTTGATTGACCTTCAAGGTATCTGTTTAGGTTGTACAACTAACAACATTGTTGAATACAGTGCGGTCATCAAACTATTGTCAGAAGCCATTGCTCTTGATATTCGAGAGTTGTTGTCAACCTAGACTCACAGCTTGTCGTCCTTCAACTCAATGGGCAATATTCTGTCAGAAACCCTCAAATATTAAGAATTCATCTCCATATTCATCTACTGGAAAGGCATTTTGATTACATTACATATCATCATATTCCTAGACACATGAATACATTGGCAGACGCATTAGCTAATTATGTGTTGGATAGACATTTACGAAACATGTGAAAAGATAAAACAAACCATTTGTACCATAGTAAGAAAGAAAATATGGCATATATATATATGGTGATAATATTTAATGCATAAAACCCCAAAAAATAATATGTGTATCCAAAATAACATCGGCCTCAAAAAATGTAAGTGATAGACCTAGGAACTAATCAACATGGTGATTGTGGTAGCATGATACAGCTCATGAAACACGAGTCAGCAATTGGCAGACCTGATCCGATACTTCCACCGTGTGTCTCTTGTACTGGCAAGGAATGTATCCCACCCGATCATACTCTGGGATACCACGAGTCAACCCCTCAAGGTTCCTCGTGATCTCCTCCTCATTTTCACTCCCCTCCTGATAAGGAGTGACAGCATCAATCGGGTGGGCGACGTGCATGGCTATTTTGAAAATCCCCGTAGGACACTCTGGTCCAATGTTTGCATTAACAAAATCGAAATGTTATAAACACATATATACCAAAAACAATTAAAAATTTACAAAATTAAAAAAAATTGATTTTTTACCTTCATCATCAAAATCCTCTCCATCTTGTAGTGGCATGTCTGGATATCCACGGAAGTCAATGCCACTATATGTCCATCCCTCCACGATGATCTTCTCTCATCGTAGCCATGAAAAAAATGCAAGTTTGCATGACATATGCTGACCCCTAGTGATCATGGGCATCAAACGACTCCAGCGAGCCATATGCGGGTCGCGTGGCATCTGAGGATCTACTTTAATCAACCGGTACAGGAACAGTGGCACCCCTTCCAAGAAAAAGGTCACCAGTATGGATCCAAAGCAAAATTTGCTTCAAATTCCCCGCCTTAGCTTTGGTCAGCTAGCGTTTTATGTTGATCTTCATGGCCTTCGCCCAGTTGAAGATCATCAATGTTGTGTAGTAGATAGCATACAGGAACTTTGACTTGTTAGTCTCATGCACTGCCTGGGACCCCACCACTCTATTGATAGTCAACAGTAGCACTCCCAGTGTCAAATCCTGAACAATGGAAATCTCAATCTTGCCACTCTTGGATTTGAGGGCTTTAGGGCAATGTTTAGAGAGCAACATGGATATGCTTGCCCCAATCAGTCGTGGCCCATATAAGTTGACTGGTTCCCCTCTTCGAGAGAGTCCTGTGGTGAAATATATGTCTGAAGTTTCTAACTCTAGCCCCTGGTCACCAATGACGAATATTCCCCAATTTATGTCCCAGAGACTAATCAAGTACCGAAGCAACTTGGGTTGGGCCCACATCCCTGGCATGAGAAATAATTTGAGGAGCCCACAGGCCCTCAAAGCTTCCAGTCAATTTCGATCATTCAGTGCCTGGGTATCCACATCCTCGTGCTCCCGTTCTTTCCGGTCTACCATTTTCAGCAATTCTTTCCTACAATAGCCATAGATTTGAGTCAACAATCATTTTTGGCCCATAAATTTCAAGTTTCAATGATGGTTTTATGAGGAAATAGGGTTTTTCCCTATTCACGATGCCGGTGCGCCAGTTTTAAAAATAGTTGTACCGACGTTGTGATAGGTCGTGTTAATTACCCTCGGTCAGTGCGATTCCATGCCCGGAAGTTGTGCCGACTGAGGGCAAAAAACTTTTGATAAAACCTCCCTCAAAAATATTTAAAATGGTTAAAAATAGGAATAAAAGCCATGAAAATGAAGCTTAGGGCATTGGCTCTTACCTATAACTAACGGCTCGATGAGTGACCTCCTGGATCTCCCGCAATCTGCTATGGAACAATTAGGGAAAAAGTGAGTAAAAATTATTTCACATCAAGGTAAAATGGTAAATGGTAAAAAATATTTACTTTTCCTCATTTTTATTCAGTTTTCATGAAAATATTAGGTTTTTGTAAATATTTTGACCTATTTGGCCTCGAGAATTGGATAATGCACTTTACCTTTTTGCGCAGCGACAAGTGATGGATGTTCGACGATGATGCCGAGTCATGTTTCAGCTCTTTTCTCGACTCGTAAAACTCATATGAAAAGATTGTTGAGTATTTTTCCCTTTTAAATCGTAAAAAAGAATAAAATGGGGGCTCCACTTTCAAGCTCTTTTATGACCCTTTAAAAGCGAAAAGATAGTCAAGCCCTTGTCGTTTCGAACTCATTAATGGATGCAAAATAGTGTACATCTAGTATAAGTTTACCCCTTTTCGGGATGGGATGCACTATTTACGAAAAAGGTACTCCTTGAATGGTCAAGCGGTTCTCTCAAGTATAACTTTCTACCTTTTCGGGCTCGAGAGACACAAATGTATGAAAAGGGACCATGTGGAGTTTTCTTTTCTGTGTATTTTTCAAACTCTCTAAACATGAAAAATATATTGAGTTACACCTTTGTCAGACTCGTTAAAATATTAAACGACATCGAATTCGTCGTCATGATGAACATGAGCTTCTCCTTTCTAGGGCTCGTTAAACTTACTAGGTCAGATTCATTTGAAGGATGAACTTACAGTGCAAGCATATGCTATCCCCTTCAAGCTTAAGATTAAAAATAATTGGGGTACCTAATAGAAATGGTGGGGGAAAAATTGGAAATCTAATTAGTTGTTTCGGAAGCTCACTCTTGAACATGACACTTTTTGCTTCGTGTCGGGTTGGGATATCCTACTTTTTATCGTTGACCCTCCTAGATTAGGTCGTTCATTTTTTCCTTCCATTTGATCTCTGCCATGTCCTCATGACCACCAATCCTATGGATCCAAAAGCTTCCAAACTTCCAGTCGTGTCATTGATATGTTCAAGAGTTGTCCTTATGCAGTTACATTTACCTCTAATTATTTGTATCATCCAAAATCATTTTTCATCCTTTTGTCTCGCGCTGATGATGTGGGATACATTATGGACCTCCTTCGACATGATCGCTTCCCGTCGACTTCAACTCATTATCCGGGAAGTTGACCGAGAGACTTCCTTCCAGTACCTTAGAGCTTGCATACCCTAATGGCAATTTCTTCGCACTCGATGACAATTTCACATCATTGGCTTTCGATCAAGTGATTTCACAAGTATTCGACTTCAATTCCTCTATTCATATTTCGTAGATTGTGCTAATAGTACCTTGAGGACCATTGTCATTATTGGTGGTTTCTCTCGTGCTTGTTAACGGTTTACATCATTGACTGGTAATCAAGCAACTTTCTAGCATGTTAGACGTCAACACATCTATCCACATGTTAGGATTTGTACTTCAATCAGGTTGTGTTGGAGCGCAAGACCCTGGGCTCAGATCACAAAAGTCAAAGTTGTGAAGTGATGTGACATGGTTATGTTGATATACATGTCTCTTTCATATAAATGGATGCGACCATACCATGAGTTATCGTATGTGATCCTTCTCATTATTGGATGGCTACGACCATACCTTGGTTTCATTATGATCCTCTTTGAAGGATGGATGCGCCCATAGCTGGATCCATTTACAAGATCATTCTCTAGATGGCTACGTCCATGCCAGGATCCATGTATCATTTGACAGAGTTCTCATTTATGTATATGTATCTGTACTTTCTTGCAGGTTTTCTAACAACAGACTATGGTTCCCCGCACTAATTCATAAAGCATTTCATCCCTCACTCTAGTTCGGCCTTCACACTTTAGGGGGCATCTGTTACACAGAGTTTTGTCACTATCCTTCTACTCCTGGTTCCTTGATCCTGGAATAACTCTACAGTGAACCCTACATGCTTACCCTTCATGAAGAAACTCCCATTATGTCCCTCTTCATCAGCAGAACAATTCCCTTTTGCACCATTTTCACAAAATCTTCTGTTTTTCCCACTTTATAAGACCGACACTAATGACCCTTGTCCTGCTCGTGTCGATATTTAGGGATTAACACTGTCCCTAACGCCGACCGGGGCAATTGAGCTTTGTTCCAGTCGTGTTGGTCCTCTTATGGAAAGTTTTTTAAATAAAGAGCTGAAGCTTCCAACTCCAGAAGCTTCATAACAGAAGTCTGGTAAATGGTTTGGCTGGATGGAGTCAAGGATGTTAGTTTGGGCTCCTTTCCCCTATAATGATGGAACTACCACAAGATATAAGACCTTCTCCCATGAGAAGAGGATCCATCTCCCATCCATTCATGCTATATAAACCTCCCTTTTTCCCAAGCACAAGCTAGTGTTAATATTGGTGTGCTAGTGCTAATTGAGTTTGGAGTAAATAGCAAGCTATTCATAGTTGTAGCTCTCTAGTTGTGTGAGGGAGAAGTGTGAATTTGGTTTAGTGTGAAGACTAAAGGGAAGAGCCTTAAAACTATTATTGTTGAGGCCATCATGGAATGCTAGCGGAAGTGTGTGGGAACTTGGTTTTGTTGGAGGAGAACAGAAACGTCAAGACAATGGTTGTAATCTCTTCTTGATTCAATATATATGCAACTATCTATTGATTTCCTACATCATGTGTCATCTTACATATTCATGGCTTAATGTTTCTTGACTTGTTAAGTAGGTTTAATTACAATTTGTCTATTGTCACGGTTGTTGTTTGTTGTTGTTTACTTGTTTCAGGTGTTTGAAACGAGATTTAGCTGGAGCGAGCAAGCAAGGACATCATAAAACGAGATAAGCGTACTAAGAGGGAGGCCCTCTTAATTGGTTCTAACCTAAGGAAATCTTCCATAGAATGTATCAATTGTGGCTAGACCCATTATCGAGCTAGAGGAATCGTTTGTGTCCGCACTCATAATTTTACTTCACCACACCAGGTGTGACAGTGTTCTTCAACCTTGCCTTGCCATTCTCAAATATCCATGTTGTGATGGGTTCTCTTGTATTTGGTTGAGCTGGATTTTCAGATGGTTTTGAAACTGAGAGAGCTGGTCTTTGAAAGAAAGAACACAAGGCCTAGGAATCCCAGGACCAAATTGGGATTGCCATAAAGCCAGATTTTGTGTGCCTCGGTGGGCCTAGGAATCCTCGATTGGTGAATGGCAGTATATACAGTAACTCCTAGAGGTGTGTGCCCTCAGTCAGGCCTACGAATCTTTGATCGGTGAATGGCAGGATATACGGTAGAGTCTGGAGGGTGGAGTCTTGATTAAGCCTTAGAATCCTTGACCGTTGTATGGCAGGGTATACGGTAAAGCCTAAAGACTAGGAGGCAAGAAAATTCCTCACGGTGTAGGTGGAGAAATACGATGGCATCCATGCTTGTTTAGGGCTTAGTGACCTAATGAGGATTTCGGTAAAGCCTAAGGAAACCTGGTTTGGTTTGGTTTTGAGTCCCACATTCATGATTGGAATATGGCACTGAGGGAATATGACACGGGGGTGATTGGCTGAAAGAAATATTTGGTTCAGCGAATCTATGGTTGGGTGGTTCGTGGAAGTCCCACACCTGGTTGTCTTTTGCATTCATTAATAAGAGCTCCTTCTCCTTGGTATTTCATGTGTAAATATAATAGTTTATATGTGATTCTTATGGATGTTATATCCTTTTTATTTATGTTGGTTATATGTTGGTTATGAGCATGTTTTATGATGGACTTGATGTATGGCTTTCATCATGTTTTGACTTGTAAATGAAAGTACAATGAATACATGAATTAATAGATGATAATGTAGCTATTATGATATGAAAACAATGTTTTTTTACGAATCTCAGATAAGTACGATACCTCTATGGTCAGATCTGATGTTATGACTTGTAGATTGCATATTTGTGACATGTTTTACGAAATGTTTGTCATGGCTAGTAGGGGTCCAATAAATCCATTGATCAAGTGTTTGCATTAGTACCTTTGTTCCAATGTCATTTATCATTTCTAGAAGTTTCATGAAGTTCTAGTTTGTGGCCTAATTCCTGGCCCTAAAAAAGTGGCACAAAATCCGGGGTCGTTGGCTCAAAACTAGCTAAAAAAGTACACAGTCATTGGCATGCTCTTGTTGTGGGAGAGACTAAAAGGCCTTATTTGCATGCATGGCTTGTCATGGGAGAGACTGAGGGTCCAGATCAGTGAAATGTCAAGTTTTTGCAAGTGTTGGTCACCTGGAAAGGTTGGTTGGCTCCTGAAGATTTTGTAGCATGTGTGGAAGGTCATATTGGTTTGGTTTTGTCGATTCCACTTCCTTAACTATGCATGGGGAGTTGAATCACATCATACTAGCCTCTCGTCACATCTTTACCCCAGCGGACCAGTTTAATTGGGGAAATGTGGGAGGAGGGTATTATAGAATGGTATCAGAGCATGGTTCAACACTTGGACTAGATGGGCAGAATGTGTTTGTCATGCATGCATGTAGGTCATATATGTGCTTGTTATGTATGCATGGTGGTATTCATTGCTACAGGTGTGTTTCCATGTAGGATTGATGATGTTGTTGTGGGGATGTGTTTGTCATGAATGCATGTTAGTTGTATATGCATTTCTCATGCATGTCAGTGTCTATATGTTGTTGTGGATGCATTGTCATGGGTATAGTTATGAATGTGTAGTAGGTCAAACATGCATTGTGAAGTCATTGTATGTAGTTTCTGTCATCATGATGTCGTCGGTTGTTACAATGCTAATGTGTTGGCTAAGATAGAGCAGGAGATGGAAATCATCAACGCAAGGTTGTAGCACTGGACCTCGGGGTAAAAGAAGATTGTCAGACAGGTTTGTATGGTGGGTATGCAGGTATGTTGGTTAATGGTTGTTATAAGCATTAGGGTCATGTACATGTCTGTTAGTCTATGGTTGTTGTGGTTACATGTATGATAGATGTTAGTTAATCAGTGCGGTTATATACATATGCATTGGATAGTCATGAATGAAAATAACTTCTTGTATGCATTGTGGTCATATGCATGATGAGTATCATTATTGTGTTAAGTTCTTGATGTTATATGTATCATGATAATTTAGATTAGCTTGTGCAAATGGTTATGGTTACGATATTCAGGTATCAGCTGACATATTTGTGATATTGTGTTGTATTTGTGAGATTGCTTGTGCATATATGATTGTTATGCATGAATAACAATTGTTTATGAATTTATTATGTGAACATATTAGCTAGTTATTGTTATGGATATCATGACCTTATTTATGTTTGAGTTTATTTGTTATGAAGTTATATCGTGCTAATATAAATTGACTGTGCAAATAAGATAGTATCCTTTGAGATACATTAAGGTATGAATTTGCATATGTTGGCTATATGTTGCTTGAATGTTTGATTAATTGTATGATATGAGTATGTTTTTGTAAGATTGCATGAAGGGATGATCCTGTTTCAAGATGGTTGTACTAACACATTATGTGTTGAGACAGTTGATATCCACTTGAATGCAAACGAGTGCTAGTTGTATTATTATGACTAATGACTATAAGTTGATTTCAAATTATGACATGGTTGTCAGTCTTAGTAAAAGTTAATTTCAAATTAATAGACATGATGTATTGATCTTTGGAATGTGTGACTGACATGTGTGAAGATTTGTAGGGAAACATGTTGGTATTAGCATGACAAGATAACAATTGATTTCTTTATATAATTAATAGTTGGGTGATGTGATAGAATATAGTAAGACTCAATTGCAGAAAGGTAAAAGGCAAAAGAAGGGAATTGGGTGAGAATTCCTTTGGCTATGTTTGGAAACTGCAATTCCAAATGAATGAATGCTTTGAATACAGTGTAATATCCCATAATAATAATAATAAATCAATAAATAATAACAATAATAATAAATCAATAAATAATAATAACAATAATATAATAAAGTAAATAAAATAATATTAATATAAAATAAACTAACAATTAACGAAGAGAAAATATATGAATAAATAAATAAAACAACAAATAATGAAGAAAATAATAAATAATAAATAACGAAGAAAGTGTAATAATAAATAAATAAAATAAAAGTTGGCATGGACACATAGATGGTGTACATGCATATCCCCTTCCAACCCCTTATGATTTTTAGAGCCATTTGTTCTATTTAATCGCAGAGAAGGGGGAAGAAGAGGAAAGCATTCATTCACTCATTCTTGAGCAAGGAAATGTTGGAGGGAATAGATCATTGGTAGTAGTAAGTTGGTTGAGAGCTCGGGGGTGGCTAGTTGTTGAAATATACCCCCAAATCCTTGTTGCAGATAACGGTTCCGAATCAACACAAACACATCACAACACCATAATCAGTAAGAAATCTTCACTCCCTTTCCAACCCCTTAAGATTTTTAGAGCCACTTGTTCTATTTAATCGTAGAGAAGGGGGAAGAAGAGGAAAGCATTCATTCACTCATTCTTGAGCAAGGAAATGTTGGAGGGAATAGATCACTGGTAGTAATAAGTTGGTTGAGAGCTCGGGGATGGCTAGTTGTTGAAATATATTGAGCAGCTAAGCCTACAGTTTGGTGGAGAGTCGTCCCCAAATCCTTGTTGTGGATAACAATTTTAGATCAGCGCAAACACATCGCAACACCATAAACCTTAGAAAGAAATCTTCACTCCTCAGGTATGCATCACTCTTTAAATTTTTTATTGTGCATGTTAATAGCTTGGTTGTTGTATTTTATTTTATGCTTAATTTCTAGGATGTTACATATGGTATCATAGCAAGGTTCAAACCCTAGGTACCTTTGGGAATAACATTTTAAATTATTACTGCAAAAATCTAATTATATCTATTGTTGTTATTCTAGAATTACTTAGATCTTTAGATTTACCTGAAAGTATTATAAAATTTAATATCTAATATTATCATTTTGGATCTATAGATATTTATTTGACTATGTATATATTTATTTGACCACATAGATCTGGTAAAAAAATCATTTTAAAGTACTTTTCAGTTCACAAAAGATCAATTTTGCAAGAAACGGGGCTAAGATCTATTGAGGGGGTATTTAGCTAGTATTTGTTGAGAAACATAATTTTTTTATTTAGTGAATATGTGTTTATAGTTATACTTTAGGAGTGTTTTTCATAATTCACTCACTCAAATTCACAAATTCTCAACTATTCAATTTTTTTTTCAATACTTCCCATCAATTTCTTCCTCACTGGGTTTTTATTTAATATATATTGATTAAATGTTTTAATCTCCTATATGTTGAAACTTTATCTCAAAACATCAATATCCTTTAGTAAAAATGAACTTATGGAATTAGAGTTTATTCTTTTTACATTTAGAATAATATTTTTTTGTCTTATTCAAAATTATTTAAATTATCACCATTGCTGAAAATAAATAAATGATAAATGCAATATTTTATCGAAGAGATTAAGCATATGCAATTAATAAATGCAATATTTTATCAAAGAGATTAAGCATATGCAATTAAAGATAAATGCAATATTTTATCAAAGAGATTAAGCATATGCAATTAATAAATGCAATATTTTATCAAAGAGATTAAGCATATGCAATTAAATTTCAAAAGTCTGGAGATGGAATTCAATAATTAAGAGCAGATAAACACCCATTATATGTCAAAATTCCAAAATATGAGATTAATATTGTACCTATCGTATTTAAAATATTTGATGTTAAGATTTTGTGTATGATACATATTTGTGTCAATTAACTTCGCCCAATATTTAATTGGGAGCCATTGAGATTACTTACAGTTAAAAAAAAAAAAAAAAAAAAAACTAAACCTAGATTAACTAGTAATTGTTGGATAAAATTTGGTAAAAAGATAAATCACTCTTATTCATTAAATTCAGTTGGAATGAATTAAATTGACGACTTTTAAATTTAATAGTTGATGTGGGTGGTATTAATTGTGAAAACTAACCATGTAGTCTTTCTAGCACAACTGGTTGAGGATAGGCCTCGTCATTAAAGCGACCCACGATCAAACCTCACAAGGGGTGGTTGTGCCCTGTGCTAGGGTGAGGAGACATGCTAAAAAAATCCAGTCATCTTAGGCTAGTGTGGCCCAGGTCGAGTGCAATCCCTGGTGACTTTGATGGCTTAGATGCATGTCAAGTCCTGCTAGCACAACCGGTTGAGGATGGGCCTTGTCAGTTAGGCGACCTCATGAGGGGTGCTAGCACAATCGGTTGAGGATGGGTCAAGTCCTGCTAGCACAACTGGTTGAGGATGTGTGCACCCTGGTGACTTTGATGGCTTAGATGCATGTCAAGTCCTGCTAGCACAACAGGTTGAGGATGGGCCTCGTCAGTAAGGCGACCTCACAAGGGGTGCTAGCACAATCGGTTGAGGATGGGTCGAGTCCTGTTAGCACAACTGGTTGAGGATGGGCCTCGTCAGTAAGGTGACCTCACGAGGGGTGCTAGCACAATCAGTTGAGGATGGGTCAAGTCCTGCTAGCACAACCAACTAAGGATTGACCTCGTCAATAAGGCGACCTCACGAGGGGTGATAGCACAATCGGTTGAGGATGGGCCTCGTCATTAAGGTGACCCATGATCAAACCTCATGAGGGGTGGTTGTGCCCTGTGCTAGGGGGAGGAAACATGTTAAAAAATCTAGTCAGCCTAGGGCTAGTGTGGCCCAGACTGGGTGTGATCCTAGTGTGGGGAGGAAACATGTTAAAAAATCTAGTCAGCCTAGGGCTAGTGTGGCCCATACTGGGTGTGATCCTAGTGTGGCCCAGACTGGGTGTGATCCTAGTGTGGCCCAGGCTGGGTGTGATCCTCGGTGACTTTGATGGCTTAGATGCCCCTACATCGCGGAAAACTAACAATTGTTTTTCAAAACCGTGAGCAAGCATGGCCCAGGCTGGGTGTGATCCCCGATGACTTTGATGGCTTAGATGCCCCTGGGTTGCGGAAAACTAACAATTGTTTTTCAAAACTGTGAGCAAGCATTTGTAGAAATTGTTGATGAGAATGAAATATTTTAATGCTCTATCATTATATCCTATTTATTCAACCAACATATGGTTTCCAATACCATGGGCTAGAATGGTGAATGGTAAACCATGAAGTGTAGAGCCATGGATTCTTGAAACTATGGAAAGTATTGAAAAAACATGTTTTTTTTATATATTTTTTAAAGATTTATTAGTGGTTGGTTATATATTATTTTGGAGTGTTATAATTTTTTATTTATTCAATGGCAGAACTATATGGAGGTAGTTGGTTATGGATAATGTGTAGAAACTATTGGTGGTTTTATGAAACTATGTGTTGGTTGTATTCATTGTAGAATTTGAGAAGCACCAATAAATTATATTATGGCAATATATGGAGTTTAATAAAAGTGCGAGTAAAAGTCACAACTCTTACATAGTATAACTTGCAAAACAAAAAACACAAAAAGAGGGCAAAGGAATAAGGAAAATAAAATAATGAAAAATAGATTGATAAAGAAAAACAATGAAAAAAAATTAGGGAAGGAAGAAGAGTGAGACAATATAGAAAGTAAAAGGTAAAAATAAGTGAAAAAGTAAATATAAAGTATATAGAGAGAATTATGGAAAGATATAATAAGATTAATAAGGCAAATAGCATGAATAAGATAAGAATAGTGAACTAAATAAAAGTAGAGATAGAGAGAGCAAAAATAATTAAGCAAAGAAAAGTGATATATATAGGATTTTGATTATGTAGATTCACTGCCACTTTACCACGAAAATACTTACCATGTAAATAAGCCTTACTACAATACCATTAAATCTATAAATTTCTTGGTATCTAAGTTTATTTTGTGAATTTTGATGTGTACAAAAAAAAAAGGGGGTAAAATATGTTTTTGAGAATGAATTATATAAATTTGAATCCATATATTTGTGATATCATTATTTCAAAAAAATAAATATTTAAATTAATATATATTACAGTTTAAAGAGCTGAAAAAACTAAAATAAAATGTAATTTGGAATTGATATTATAAAAATAATTGTATAGAAAGCATGTTTAAATAGAATTAAATATATTTATTGTGTTGAGACTTTTATAAGCTAAAAGTATAAAATGAGATTTTATAAGCTTTGGGTAGTAAGGAATTAATAATATTGTTAAGTAATATTATTATTAATACACATATTAATATTTTAGTATTTATTGAATATATGGATAGGAATTTCATATATCAAGAAAAAGGAAGCAACTTATAATCAGTTTAAAAGAGATCATATAAACCTTTCATACACTTCTTATAGGATGTTGAAGTTCACAATCAAGTAAGGAGATAATGAAATTATTATGTAGTCAAGATGTATCTTAAGTATCATTAAGTGTGTCATACTATGAACTCAATGGGCCATTAGATATATGAAATTGATTGACACTAGTTATTTGGAAAGGATGTGGATAAATGATAATTGGGATAATAGTAGTGACCTATCCTAGAATATGATGGGATATTTAGGATTTAGGAAATAGTCATGATGAAATAGCTTAACATTATATTAGTATCTTGATTAAAATAAATGTCACTTTCAACATGCAATATCTAGTCAAATGATAGCAAACCAATTAGCATCAATTCTAGACCAATGGTCACTTATTTGGAGGAAATTACACCACACATCCTTCAAGAGAGTCATTTAGAAAAACATTGAGCTCAATTAATGGATGGATTTTTCTTCATTGCATGTTACACGTTGACTTTTAATATCTCTGAAATCATTATGGATGATAATTTTTATTTGTCAAGATGGATATTGGAACGAGTAGAATGGAAATGATGTTCTGGATATTGGTGTTGACGTGGTTAAGCCAATTGTTGTTTTAATTCTTTGTGAGTTGGTTAACAGAAATTTTGTTGTTAATTCTAGATAAGTATGTTTTAGTTCTTGGTTTATAGTTTAATAAGAATTCCATTCTTAAGTATTTTATCATTATGGGGAAAGAGGGGTGTTGTATCTTGATGTCTTTGTCTTATTGAGTTTGTGTTGTTCTTGAGTGTTATTTTGTTGCTCACAGCGTTCAATAGTTATACCTTTAGAAAGTTCCAAATTGTAGTTGAAAATTACAAGTCCTTGTTTACGAGTATAAGTGTGTTCCAAAAAAAATTATTGATAAATGGCTTGTGTGCAATTGAGTAGAATGGTACTATAAGGAATAAGAAAAATATGCATAGTGATCACGAAATTTTAATTTTGAAATTGATGAATCATGATAAGAATGTTATAGTGTATTATTGCTCTATATGTATGATTCTCATCTTAGAATGTTACAATATGAGGATATGATTTCATTTATTTTGTGATGGAATAATATGTCTTTGTTACAGAGAAGTTGATGACATATGGAGCATGTAGCTATAACTTGCATATTACATGATGTGCATGAGCATATAAACATTACTATTTAGAATGTTGTGATAACAATGATGTTATGTTCTATTTAGAATGTTGTGGTAACAAAGATGTTATGTTCTAATGATGGCATGCAAGAGTTGGCATGTCGAGTATCTTATATAATATGGCATAAGGATTATTTCTATGAAGTTATTATGATAACTAATACATGGGTTGCATGTTGAGATGAGGTGATTGACAGGAAAACCACAATCAGGCTGAGAAAGCCAATTTATTTGATGATCTCGTAGAAGCCCATACTTACGAGGGAGAATATGTAACATCATATGGGTTGGGGAAAAACTCAACCAACACTACATATGTCAATGTAGCTCTTGAAGATCTATAGGACCCTCTTGAGGAGGTTGAGTGCCTGATATTGGATTAGGATGCTGAAGTCCAGAGGGGTCGTAAGGACTTCGATGCAAAAGTCTAGAGGGAGCATAATAACTTCGATGCCTAGGGTTGTGCACCCTAGTGATTTGTGGAGGGAGTTGATCCAACCTTGCGAGATTCCTGGAGTCATTGAGTAATAGGATCGTATGCCTGCCTTGGGGTAGATGAGTTCTAATCCCTGGAGCGAGATTTGGGGCTATGGTATAGACCTAGAAGGCTATATGCCTGGTTCCAAAAGTTGGGAAAAAGGCTTGAGATTCCTCAGGATTTCCGCATTGTTGTGGAACTCAATGCCTACCGGTGTACTAATTCAGTAGAGGGTGTTTGAAAATCATGGGGTAAAAATAATAATAAATAAACTTAACTTCTAGATGAAGTTCCTTAAAGAGGGGAGTATGTAATATCCCATAATAATAATAATAATAAATAATACTAATAATAAAGTAAATAAAATAATATTAATATAAATAAAGTAACAATTAATGAAGAATAGATAAAATAACAATTAATGAAGATAAAATATATGAATAAATAAATAAAACAACAAATAAGTAATGGCGGTGTGCTTGTGAGGATGGATCTGAATTCGCGCGTTGTTTCGATCCTACAACCTCTGCATGACCACGATTAAGCCTCGATGCTTGTCTGCAACTTGACAGACAACATATTGTTCCCCATCCCTCTCTACAGTTCTAGCAGTGATAGCATATCTTGGGGGTTTGAGCACATCTTCCACGGCATCAGGCAGCTATCAAACCCATCATCCTCTTACAGGTCAGCCGCATCACTATCGGAGGCTGAGATGGATGAAGAGCTTGTGGAATTTTCGGTGGACCCCTATGGATCTGTGTCCATCTAGACTACTCATCCACATCAGTCGACAGTTATGGTTCCACCGACAATGAAAGACTTACCAGCTTCTTTGGTTGGTGCATATAGGGTTTACCTAGTATATTCCCTTGTTAACCCTAACCCTATTAATTTTGACTCATATCAGGCAATTGATTATGTGTCTACAGGTAACCCGTTCTACTGTTACCCTGAAGGACCCTTCCACTTTTCACTTCTGGATTACTCTAGTCCATCCCCTTCCTCGCTCCACTTTCTGGAATCCTGTCTTGATCCACCACCTCATGTAGTCTTCGTTGCTGATTCGGGACCCTCTCGGGTTCGCTCCTTGGTGCCATTTGGACATTCTTCATCGCTCATTCACCCTCCCCATCCCCCCACCGTATTTGTACCCTCCCCCTTAGGCTACTTCGAAGGTGTCCCTATACCTCAGCCTAATAGCCCTATTGATGTTGTCAGGGATAGTATATCCTCAGATGCCCCATCCACTGAGACTGTTAACTCGGAACCTAGTGCCATTGGTATCCCCTCTCCTGATGTTTTCTCTATTCCTCCTCATGTCATCCTTTATTTTCCCCTGTGCCCCTCCTCCACGAATGAGGAATCCTTTTAATCACATTTCAGCCATCAATATAACATGTGATCTCGTGACAAACCTGTTGCATCTTCCAGTGGTGGTTTGGGTATATCCTCTCCCACGAATATCCCGAAGATCCCTAAATCTTCCCGTGGTAGACATTCCAACATGTCCAAAGCCATCCAAAAGGTTGGACTCGACGTGGCTAAAGGTAGGCAATTATCCATTGATGGGGTTCTTAGAGCAAGAAATACCCCCTACACAACTCCCTCATGAAGTGGCTCTCTTTCAACTATCGCGGATTGGCTCCCGCAAAACGTCTAGCCCTTAGGAGACTTCTTGATGTTGAGAAGGTCGATGCAATGTTGATACAGGAGACACTTGGTGTTTATGATCATATTATCCTTGTCCTTGCATCAATTTTACCAAGTTGGACCCTCCATGCCCTTGACGCTCGCAGTCACTCAAGGGGTATCACTATCGGCATCAATCTCAGAGCCTTGGGGCTCCTTAACGTATGGGGTAGGGAAGGAGTACTGGTAGCGGATGTCTTCTCTGAACAGATTGGGATGGAACTTCAAATGGTGAACATTTATGGACCCTGCCACAATCGAATGGCATTTTGGGAATCGGTGTTGAATTCCTATTTTATGCAATCAGACAACATCATATTGGGCGGAGACCTCAACTTTTTTATTGGTGTTGCAGAATCGTAGGGATCCCATGCACAGTTGAACCCTCTCTCTTATATGATCAACCCATTGTTAGAACATCACCAATTAATTTATATCCCAATGGAACATCTCCAACCTACTTAGCGTGATAAGGGAATTGGGGATGCCATGCTCACCAGGAGGCTGGATCGATTTTTGATTAAAAAAGCCCTCCTTGACAAATTAGTTCTGTACAGGAAATGAGTTGGTTCGAGTGGTATATTTGTTCACTCCCCGATATATCTTGAAATATTTGGTTCCTTGTCTAAACCCAAAGCACCCTTCAAATTCAATTCAACATAGATAATGGATGAGAACTATATCCAACTTGTCAAAGAGAATTGGCTTTCCGAACCGCCCTCCCCATATCAGTTTGCTACTACTTTCTTTGCTAAAAAATTCCTATGTCTCAAAAAGAAAACGATTGAATGGGTCAGGGCTAAGTGAAGACTTGATGATCATATACTTAAAACTACTGAAGAGGAATTAGCCAGAATAAAAGATCCTAGCAATGGAGGCTACTCATCCATTGAAGCCAAAGATCGGGTCACTAAGTTGGAACCAGACAGACTTAGAATCCTCAAGGAAATGGAAGAGACCTGAAGGCTCAAGTGCAGATCTACCCGGATACAAGTCGGAGATGATAACACCAAATTCTTCCATCAATTTTCTAAAGGACGAAAGGCCATCAACGCCATATGGTCCCTTAAGGATGAGGAAGGACACACTTATTCTTCTTTCAATCAACCCGCTACACTAGCCACTTCCCATTTTGGTCGACTCAACAAAGCTCCACAGGAGGCCACCCTGGCGGAAATCATTAAATTCGCTAGTCTCTTTCCTAGGTTTGTTGATGATGGTACTGCGGAGGACCTGAACAAACCTGTATCGATGGGGGAATTAAAAGTTGTGCTCAAATGGTTTAAGAAGGACAGGGGTCCGAGACTAGATGGTTGGCCAGTTGAGTTCTACCTATCTTTCTTTGATTTGCTTGGACATGATCTTCTTCGTGTGGTTGTAGAATCTAGGATTAATGGTAGTATGTATGATTCTTTTAACTCTACCTTCATTTCCCTCATTCCCAAATCTGATATGTCTAGCACCTTCAACGATTACAAACCTATCTCCTTATGCAACTGTATATACAAGATTATCGCCAAAATCATTGCTAACTAGATTAAGCCTATTCTTTCTTAGTATATCTCACGGGAACAATTTGTGTTTTTGGACAATCGATAGATTCATGATGCAATTGGCATCTCACAGGAAGGGATACATTCTATACATATTAAGAATATCAAGGGCATGATTCTCAAGATTGACCTTGCAAAGGCCTTCGACAAGACTAGCTAGATATATCTCTGAATGCTTTTGACACACTTGGGATTCCCTATCTTTGTCATCAACTGGATTATGTGTTGTATCACATCAGTATCATATAGTGTTCTTATAAGTGGTTCAGCTTCAAACTTCTTTCATACTGAGAGAGGGCTCAGGAAAGGTTGCCCTTTATCGCCTCCCCTCTTCCTATTGGTAATGTAGGGACTGAGTAGACTATTTATTGATGAAAAGAGCAACGGGAGATTGAAGGGCATCAAAATAGATGATAATTGTATTTTATCACATCTTCTTTTTATGGACGATGTACTCATCTTCCTAAATGGTTCTATCACTGACTCCACGGTCTTCAGTACAGTGCTCAAGCTATTCTGTAAAACCAATGGTATGATGTGTAATCACTCGAAATCCACTTTATCATCTATGGTCTTCTCTCAGCGTGAAATTCATTTTTCCCTTCATCGATTTCCCTTCTCCCCCACTAAATTTGAAGAAGGATTGAAATATCTAGGCTTCCGATCATACCAAATAAATACAAAATAACTAACTGGACTTGGTTGGTGGCCAATATTGAAAAAATATTGAATATTTAGCAAAATAGATGCCTCTCTAGAGTTGGTCATCTAATCCTCATCAAAACAGTCTTAGAGGTGACCCTGGTATACTGGATGTCATTATCTTGGATTCCCAAAGGCATACTTTCCAGAATCCTTCAGATTTGTTGTAGATTCCTACAGAAAGGATCCAAGGAAGGACACACCTTTGCCTAGACTAGATGGGATCTTATTTCCATACCAAAAAAATGGGGAGGATGGGGATTAAAATATCTCTCATGTTTCTCTAGAGCAATAGCTACAAAATTGGGTTGGCAAGTCCTCATGACAGACAATTTGTAGACCAAGGTGGTCACAAGGAAATATACCAGTCCTCTTCACCCCATTGATTGGATCACAAGGCCACTTAGGAACAGGGTTAACATCTCCTCGATCTGGCATGCCATTCTTAACCCAAGTGAACACATACGAAATGGTTTAGCTTGGAGAATAGGATTGGGCAGATAGGTTCGCATTGGGAAAGATCCATGGTTTGGTTGTGGCAATGCACACTCCCTCTCACTTGGTCTCATTCAATTTTTGGAACAAGTTGGCATCACAACACTTGATCACATCGTTGATCCAGTCAATACTTCGATATTTTCTCAAGCCTGGAAATCGGCGCTCGACCTTAACATCCTTATAGAATGGCACCAAGAATGGGTTAGCTACATTGGTACTCTTACTGAATCTCATGTGAGGATGAGCTTATATGGGTTCTATCATAGCATGACAGGTATAACCCCAAAGATGGATATCCAATCATATATGTTGATCATAAATCACCTGCTACGATTTGGTGGTGGTGACCCTTATGGAAACTGAAATGCCCCCCCAAGGCAAAGCTTTTCATGTGGTGTATTTTGCGCAACAAAGCTCCCACTTGTGACAATCTTCATAAACGGTCCTTCCAAGGCCCCTCTTGGTGCACTCTATGTAGGAATGCAGAAGAAAGCATTGATCATCTTTTCCTACACTGCCCCACCATCACTGCATTCTAGCATCACCTGTTGCATTTATTGAATATCAACATATCCTAGACTGATCAGTGAATCATTATTGCCTAGGAAGCATGGTGGAACCAAGCAAACCCCACTAAACTTCGGAACCTCTCTCCACTAGTTTGTTGGGGTATTTGGCTCTGCAAGAATTCGCTAATATTTCATGATAGGAGCCCCAACTGAACCATGGCCTCTGCACACATTTCTACTCTTTATCATATGATTCCTGAGGATGACCCCAAGTGTTCCAACAAGACCGTCAATGCAAAGACCATAAACAAAACATCCCCTTGGGCATACTTCGACGAATCTACACAGATTGATGGTTGTGGAGGTGGTGTGATATTATATCTCAATGAGGAACATCACTTCAAATTAAAAATGGGCCTAGGAAGAGGCATCAATAATTATGCATAACTTATCAGTCTCAGACACCTTCTTTCTTTCTCATTAGAAAAGGGATGCAGACACCTTCAGATTTTTGGAGATTCCAAAATCGTCATTAATTCGTTCAATCAACAATTTATATGTCATGTGCACACACTTCAGAACCTATTGGATGATGTACTATTATTAAAATCTCAATTTGACACCATTTCATGTCATCATATTTATAGGGAAAGGAATAAGCTTTCTGATCTACTTTCCAAGGACGCAGCGCACCTGCCACGTGGTCACTGGATGATTCAAGGATAGAACAGATATGACTTCTACCACTGCTTCTACAGGCCTTATGATGATCAACTCTCTCAAGGGGTACCACTACCGTGATTTTGGTGACCATATTTTTTTTTACTGATATATCTTGCTACACGACAAAACTGTATATTTTTTTATTATCTCTTGTATATTTATCATGGGACATCAGGTTACAGACATGTAACAAACCCTTTTCTACGTATGTGGCTTGCCACCAGTTTCTGATATATGTTTTTTGCAAAGCATCTACAACATGCAATTTTCTGATATATAATGAAAATTACGATTTTTCCTTGGGAAAAAAACAACAAATAACGAAAAAAAGATCAAATAACAAATAACGAAGAAAATGTAATACTAAATAAATAAAATAAAAGTTGGGATTGACACATGGATGGTGTACATGCATATCCCTTTCCAACCCCTTATGATTTTTAGAGCCATTTGTTCTATTTAATCGCAAAGAAGGGAGAAAAAGAGGCAAACATTCGTTCACTCATTCTTGAAGAAGGAAATGTTGGAGGTAATAGATAATTGGCAATAGTAAGTTGGTTGAAGGCTCGGGGTGGCTAGTTCTTGAAATATACTAAGTAGCTAAGCCTACAGTTGGGTGGAGATTCGTCACCAAATCCTTGTTGGGGACACTGGTTCCGGATCAGCGCAAGCATGTCACAACACCATAAACCTCAATAAGAAATCTTCACTCCTCAGGTATGCATCATTGTTTAAATTTTTATTGCATATGTTAATAGCTTGGTTGTTGTATTTTGTTTTATGCTTAATTTTTGGGATGTTACATACAGGAAGTCTTCTTAACCTAGATTTTGTCTGACATTATGTGGATATATGTGATATTCCTAAACATGTATTTGATAGGTATATTAATCTAGTTTCGAGCTATGGCTAGATTCTTCAAAGATTTGGGTCCCTTGAAAGATGGTGTGGATATGTTTAGTTGCAAGGCAACGTGCTTGGCACAACAAGGTAAGGTAACCGGTGTATTGTTATATTTATTCATACACTGACAATTATGTGTTTATGAAAGCATGATGTAGAGATTGCATGGCAAAAGAGACTGTTATGAAATCTTGAAGAAGACTCAGGTTGAATTTCTCTTGGAGGCATTGAGAACCCATGGGGTTGAGTCATGGTGTTGTTGTTCGTTTGTGTTTTTAGTCTTTTGTGATTTATTTTTGCTTGATTTGCAGTTTTGTTTATGTCTAATGTATGAACATACCACTTTGTTTGTGGTGTCGTGTTGCTATTGGTGTTTCATGAGCTTCTTGTTTGTTTCTTGTTCTTTTGTGTTTTGAGGGTCTTGGGAATTGGTTGGGAAGGAGAAATTTAATGGAGCTCGGGGAGAGATGAATAAAACCCAACAGGTAATGTAAGACCTGGATGAAGCTCGGTTCATGTATAAGGGCAACTGAAGGCAAGAGTATAACAACCAATGGGATTGGTTGGGTCCATTGATGTAAATGGATAGTGGTAGGACAGTCATGAGAAAAGTAATTAGAAAAGGTAAAGTAAATGGATTTGAGGCATCAAATGCCTTGGCTAGGTTGGGAACTATAGATCTCAATGTTGTGCATGTTGTGCACAGATAAAGGAAGTTATCTTAACCTTAACCTTATGATATGTGGTAATTATGTTGTGCTCATGATTATGTTGATGCCTATATACGTATATATGTATGTACCCACGTTGGTGCCTAACAAGGTCATCAGGAATCATGGTTGTTTTATGCAGATGTTTATATGTATATATGTATGTATTTATGTCATTGTCTGACAGGGTTGTCAAGAATCATTCTTGTGGAGGGATGATTGCTTATGCAAGTGAATGGTATGAAGAGGTTCTTGGTTTATAAGGAATCAAGTGGGAAGAGTAACCCTGATAAATCTACAAGGTCAGTATCATGTGGATATGAATTGATATTATGTGATTATACTATGTCTATGTATGATATGACAAGTAATGCTGAGAGATACATCAACAGAATGAAAGAAGTGTAATCTATAGCATGTTGGGACGAATATGGACGGTGAAAAGACATGTAAAGCAAGGTTGCTTGGTAGATTCAATGTGTGGTCTATGGATGTACAGTGCTATTGTTGTATATATGATGTACACATTGCACATGTGATGTTGTGTGCATGCGGTATTGTGTATATAGTGTGTTGTGTACATGCTTTTTATTCAATGCTATGTATAGATAGTGTTGTGTACATGTTGTTTATGTAGTGTTGTGTACAGATGGTGTTGTGCGCATGTTGGATATGCAGTGCTATGTACATATGGTGTTGTGTGCAAGTTGGATATGCAGTGTTGTGTACATATGGTGTTGTGTGTCTGTTGAATATGCGATGTTGTGTACATATGGTGCTTTGTGCATATTGCATATGCAATGTTGTATACATATGGCATGGTGTGCACGTCGTGCATATGGCGTGGTGTGCACGTTGTACATATGGTGCTATGTACATGTGGTGTTGTGTGTATGATGGTACATGTAGTGTTGTGTGCATGTGGTGTCGTGTACATGTACAGGGGGTGTTGTGTGCAAGTGGTGTTGTGTACATGTGGTGTTGTGTACACGTTGCGCAGATGGTGTTGTATACATGTCGTGCATGTGGTGTTGTGTACACGTTACGCAGGTGGTATTGTGTACACGTTGTGCAAGTAGTGATGTGTATATGTGGTATTGTGTACATGTTGTGCGAGTGGTGATGTGTACATGTGATACTATGTATATATTGTACATGTGGTATTGTGTGCATGTCGCACATGTTGTGTTGTGCACATGTGGTATTGTGTGCATGTTGTACATGTTTTATGTATGCGTGGTACTATGTATGCGCATTGTGTAGTCATGGTACCGTGACATGTGTATTCGTTGTGTTGTACTTTGTGTATGTAAGTGTATATATGGTGTTGCATTGTACATCGGGTGCAGGTGTATGTGTTGTATGTCGGATGTAGGTGTATGTGTTGTATGTCAGGTGTAGGTGCATGTATTGTATGTTGTTGTATGTTGTGTATGATTGTATGTGTACGTGATTGAAGAGAAGACACTAGGTGTTTGTTAGGTGTGACAACCAATCTGGTGTGCATATGGAAAGGATCAATTAAAGGATAAGTATATGTATTTTATTTCAATTTAATTATGCATATGATCAATGATTATGGTTTATGATGATTATATGTAATCTATGATTCTAGTTTATCATGGTTACATGTAATTTATGATTTTGATCTATGATGGTTGTGCTTTGAGCTAACCATATGTGATATGTTTATTCGTGATGATTTGGTCAAGAGCTGGTTTGGCTTGTTGTGACAGGAAGTGAACAAAATTGCAAGTGTACCTTGTTGCTGAGTTACCAATGAGGTATGATTTGAATTTATTTCAATTCACTTTGAGTCTAATGGAAACTATGTGTTTGGTACAGGAAAGCATGGAAATGCCCAGTTGGGTGGTTGAAACCGACTGCGAGCATTAGCAGCAGCAGCACAAGGAATTGGAACAGACAGCTGTATGTTGGTAAAATATTCAAGAGCAGAGCCATTGTGGGACACTGGTATCCAAAAATGTCCATTGATTTCCATGAACATGCTATGACCGGTATGATGGCTTTGAGGTAGGGATATGCCCTTGTTTTTGGACCTTCCGATGAGAGGAAACCTTGCCAAGGGATGGATCACCCGAGATAGGGAATGTTGGGGAATTTGGAAGGTGAGTGACTACACAAAATAGGGTAACTAGATTGCCCGAGGGACTGTGTAGAAGAGAAGGGAAGGTCAAGGAATGTATTTGTTTTGGTCATTAGCGTTGCAAGATGGAATCAGAAACACATTGGGAGTGTGCCCTAGAACAATGAGTCGGTAACTATTCACTGAGAGGAAAAGTGGCACAGGATTGTGGCGCTGGACATTGGATGCAACTTTGACTTTGGCAGTGGATTTTGGAGTTCTTTGAAAGGAGGTGAATCTTGGTACGACTTTTGAAGGTGGAGGCGTGAGCCTCTGGACTCCCTAGTTGCAAATGCAGACATCGTATCTTTTTATTTGTTTGTTGAGAAAATGTGCATATGTGTATACATGTATATTATTGTAAATATTGTACTGAGCTGGACTTATAAATTTCCTTAGATAGTATGGTTGTTTGTTGGTTGAAGCAAATGTGCTTGTGTATATATTGTTGTTATCGTAAATACAATAATGAGTTATGTTATAAAGCTCCAATAAATGGTATGATTGTCATGTTGAGCAGTGGTCATTGTAAATATTGCAACGAGTTGTGTTATAAAGCTCCATGGGCAATATGTTTTGGTTGCCAACGGTCTCGCTGATTATAGGTGTCATTGAACACCGAGAACGATGTTCCCCCGGGGGGGTTCCGTAACAACCCTTGTCAAAATTCCATGCAATAAAGTTAATAAAGGCACAATAAGACCAAGGTCATGGAACACATATTCCAAGTTGAATGTTGGTAAGACATCCTAGTGGGTGTTCATTTCGGTTATATGGCTAAAGGGAATTGGCAAAGGCAATGGCAAAGGCTTTGGGAAGGCATGAGACATTAATTGACATTTTATTTATGAAAATAAAGGAAATTAGGAGAAAAAGAAAGTGAAAGGTCACATGTTGCATGTGAAGAGGAAAATGATGGAAAATTGAAGAAAATAGAGGCCTCATTAATTTAAAAAAGGCTTATGAGGATCAGTTGGTAACATTTTGCCAATGCAGTTTTGGAACTCTCTCCCTATTCTCTCTCTCTCTCTCTTGGACACTTAAAGCATTATTGGAGCAGTCTAGCATTGGATTAAAAAATGCAAAGGAAGAGCAAAGACGACAACAGGAAGCAAAAATCCAGCAAGGAAGAGAAGGATCAAGTGGCTACAACATGAATACTTTCAGGGATCAATTCACATATGTGAATTCCTTGCTAGATTTGGCATGCATGGCATATGCATGTGTATTTGGTTTTCTTATTGTCATTGGCATAGGTTTTTCTAGGTGTGACAATGTTCTTCAGCCTTGCCTTGTCATTTCCAGATAGTCATATTGTGATGGGTTCTCTTGTATTTGGTTGCGTTGGATTGTCAGATGGTTTCGAAACTGAGTGAGGTGATCTCTGAAAGAAAGAACACAAGGCCTAAGAATTCTTGGACCAAACTAGGATTGCGATAAAGCTGGATTTTGTGTGCCTTCGTGGGCCTAGGAATCCTCGACTGGTGAATGGCAGGATATATGATCAAGCCTAAAGGTGTGTGCCCTCGATCAGGCCTACAAATCCTTGACTGGTGAATCGTGGGATATATGGTAAGGCCTCGAGGGTGGAGTCTTGATTAGGCCTAGGAATCATCGACCGTTGTATGGGGGATATACAGTAAAACCTAGAGACTAGGAGGCAGGCAAATTTCTCATGGTGTAGGTGGAGAAATATTGTGGCATCCATACTTGTTTAGGGCCTAGTGATCCAGTGGGGATTTTGATAAAGCCTGAGGAACCTTGGTTTGGTTTGGTTTGGTTTTGAGTCCCATATTCATGCTTGGAATATGGCACGGGTGTGATTGACTAAAAGAAATGTTTGGTTCAGTCAATCTATGGTCGGGTGGTTCATGGAAGTCCCACACCTTGTTGGCTTTTGCATTCATTATAAGAGATCCTTCTCCTTGGTATTTCATGTGTAAATGTATTAGCTTACATGTGGTTCTTCTAGTTGTTATATCCTTGTTATTTTTGTTGGTTATATGTTGGTTATGAGTATGTTGTATGACAGACTTGATGTATGGCTCTCATCATGTTTTGACTTGTAAATAAAAGTACGATGAATGCATGACCTAATAGATGATAATGCAACTTTTGTGATATAGAGACAATGTTTCTTTATGAATCTCAGATAAGTACGAGACCCTTATGCTCAGATCTGATATTATGAACTGTAGATTGCATATTTGTGACATGTTTGAGAAAATCCCTGTCATGATTAGTAGGTGTCTAGTTAAATCATTGATCGAGTGTTTGCATTAGTACCTTTTTGCCAATGTCATTTATCATTTCTGGAAGTTTCATAAGGTTATGGGCAATGGTCTGAGTCCTTGCCCTGAAAAAGTGGCATAGAATCGAGGGTTGTTGGCTCAGAACTAGCTGAAAAAATCCATAGTCACTAGCATGCCCTCGTTGTGGGAGTGACTGGAAGGCCTCAGTGGCATGCATGGCTTGTCATGGTAGCGGCTAAAGATCCAGATAAGTGAAATGTCAAATTGTCTTAGGGGTTAGTCACCTGGAAGAGTTCGTTGGCTCCTGAATGTTTTGTAACGTGTGTGGAAGGTCAAATTAGTTTGGTTTTGTCAGTTCCACTTCCTTAACTGTACATGGGAAGTTGAATCACATCATAGAAACATCTCGTCACATGTTTACCCCAGCGAACCGATTTAGTTGGATAAATGTGCGAGGAGGGTGTTATAGAGTGATATCAAAACATGGTTCAGCACTTGGACTAGATGGGGGGAATGTGTTTGTCATGCATGCATGTAGGTTGTATATGTGTTTGTTACGTATGCATGGTTGTAGTCGTTGCTACAGTTGTGTTTCCATGTAAGAGTCGATGATATTGTCGTGCGGATGTGTTTGTCATAAATGCATGTTAGTTGTGTATGCATTTGTTATGCATGTCAATGTCTATATGTTGTTATTCATGCAATGTCATGGTTATAGTTATACATGTATAGTAAGTCAAACATGCATTGTGAGGTCATTGTATGTAGTTTGTGTCATCATGATGTTGTTGGTTGTTATGATGCTAATGTGTTGGTTGTGATAGAGCAAGGGATGCGGACCATCAAAGTGAGGTTGTAGTGTTGAACCTTGAGGTAAGAGCAGATCGTCATAGAAGTTTGTGTGGTGGGTATGCAGGTATGTTGGCTAATGGTTGTTATAAGCATCAGGGTCGTACATGTTTGTTGGTCTATGGTTGTTGCCATTACATGTGTCCCAAGAACAAATATAAAGTCAAGAGGTCAATGTACATTTGATTCAAAAGGAAGGGTAGAGTTAAATCATGAAAGGTTAGCATAGGCACAAAAAACATTCTCTAAGCAAGTGATTTAGAGGAGTAATGTTGAAAGAGATGAACATGACAAAGGATAGTGCACCTAAGACAAGGATGAGATGGAGTCAAAAAAACAAGTAAACACGAAGCTAACACACTTAGAAGGGAGCTAAATGAAACAAGCGTGGAGGTAGATAAGAGAAGACTGGGAGCATGAAAAATAGAACTAAGAAAAAAATGTATGGATTGGCATAAAGGAAACAACATGGAAGGGATATGAATTGATGCATGTGAAAACTAAAGTGAAAAGGATGATGAAAGGCCAACTCGTAATTAGAGCAATAAGAGATGAGAAATAATTAGTATATATATTTGAAGGGGAGCCAAATTAGTTGGATCAATCAACATAGAATTAGAGAGTTAGAGAGCTCCTTGAGAGAATTGCAAATGCATGTAATATGTTCTAGTATATAATTAAGAGTATATCTTCCCACTAATATTGTATTTTTTTTTTTACTGTGTATGTGATTGTTGGTTTATGTTAGCATTATATGTGATTATCTAACTCACAAGTCACTACGCAAAAAAGTTGGAAACACCATGACCAATTAGATGAAGGCCAAAAAAATCTTAGAATTAGATCATCAACAAAGTAGACAATAATATTTGGCAAGGATATCAAGCCCAAAATATTTAAGTGGGCTATCAACCAAATTTCAATAGAATACTTTGCAAAGATAGTGACATTCTAGCTTATTCAAATAATGTTTTGAAATTCATGAAACTAGGTGCTATGTTTGCAATGGCATGTGCCCACAAGCCAAGGGGGTCAATAATTCAATTTTTAATAATAAGATTCATAATTACACATATTGATGTTAATGCAACACACACATGAAATACAATAACAAAAATTAAATGGTACAACCTATTGACTAGATGGCCCCATAATGGTGTATTTCTAAACCAATACCTTTGTCCTATGTCATGCAAGGGGTTCCCCATCAACATATGGATTATCAAGCTATGAGAGGGCTTATTTA
The DNA here is from genome assembly GCA_000404065.3 of Pinus taeda. NCBI lineage: Eukaryota > Viridiplantae > Streptophyta > Pinopsida > Pinales > Pinaceae > Pinus > Pinus taeda. The sequence goes on along the minus strand of APFE031529480.1, from coordinate 20,134 downwards.
TAATGAAGGTCCTCTAATATATAACAAGGACCGACCATTGAAATCAGCTTGGTTAAGTTTCAACTGGAGGGGAGAACTCTAAAAATCTACTTTGATAATCATTACTTTGTTCACACAAGCGAGGAGCACAAAACATTTCAAAATGGCAAATTGTACCTTTTGCAAATGGTTTCAAAATGAGGTTGAGAAGTTCATCATAAAAAATCTGATTATTGTGTGCAAAAGATCACAATCAAAGAGAGTTACATAGTCAATTGCTTTATTGGTAATAAAGTGCAAGTTGATAGAAAAGGCTCAATAGCCTTCAAATTTTGAAGTCTTTTTTTGTGGTTCATGGAAGTGATGTAACAAAGTCCATGCATTTACTTATGAATTTGTGCACCTTTTCACCTCTGCAAAGTGGCTACTCTACTAGCAATAAATGATATTACTCAAAAAGTTGTGTACCATTGCATATACTTGAGATGGAGATTACAATGCAATGCCAAATGAGTTTGGATGAGTTAAGATTGTATTTTGTGAATAAAATAGAATTTGGTTATGGCTTATGCACATATTTTTTATAATATATTGGCATTGTGCTTCTACCTAGATTTTAAATGTATAGAATTTTAGATGTATACGGGCATGTAAGCATCGAATGTTGCAAATTGTATTTGATCTTTCTATTAATATAATTTTTCCCTTCACTTGGATAAAAATCAGAAAAAAAGAAGAAAGACATTTGGCTAGAGAGTACGATTAAAAAAAAAATCAAAATCATTTCTTGCGTACGATATTTGCATTATTTATTACCTTGCCTATTAAGGAATGTGGACATAACATATGACATTATGAATTTTGGATACCTCAAATATAAAGGTTTTTGAGTAATTCCTTTTGGTCAATATTTTCTCATTCCATCAATGGTTGCTTTTGATAAATTGATTCTCAAAATGGCCTTTGTCACTGAAAAAGATCATCATGGGTATTTTGCAAATATACGTTCACAGATCTACAAGTTCCAATGCAACAATTTTTATCAAACATCATACAATTTATGATATTTTCCATAAACAATGAATATAGAATTATATATTAAATCCCAAGAAGCTACATTTTTACAAATATGGAAGTCATTATTTATCTTTTGGTACCATTCAGTGTGAGTACAAAATTATAACATCAACTGTGGTTACAAGTCATATCCATTGTGGCACTGGACGCTGCAGTTACACATGTATTATAGTATATCTAACTATGCAAATTTAACCATGGGTTGATTTCAATCACTGTCATTCAATGATAGTTGGCCTAGATTTTAGGATTGAATTTCATATAAAGGATATGTTTGAAATGCTTATCACAATCACCATACCATATGACTGGAAGTGTTGTATTGCATTCATCTTCCATTTAGGCAGTATAAGCACAAAAACAAAATGCAATCTATCAAGCTTTCAAATATGTAACACCATATACAAAGCCATGGAAACATATCATTTGCGACTATAATTAAACGCTCATCTAGAATTGACACTCAAAATTATTGTCTTAACTTCCATTTATCATTTGCTTACCAGTCTTCATAAGTACAAGGAAGAAATGTTCTAAGAAACATGCATATTCCAAAACATAAATATGTAGAAAAAATAAAATTAATTCTCACTACTTGAGGGCTAATTAAGATGCCAAATTTTGTTTCTATCTAAGAAGCCATGCTTCTTTCATCTTTGACATAGTATTTCGATTTTTCTAATTTTGGGTTGAGCATTTAGTGTTGTGTTATTCCAGCTGATTAATTGGGATAGTGTAAACATATCATTTCTTTGTTGTGATCTAGATAAAGCTACTTAGATACCCTAAAACTGGTTCTCACTCTAATTGAATCTGTATTTGTTAGTGTTCTCCATGAAATGATTTTGTTTTATGAAATTTATTATCAACTTCTAGAAAATACTTGTTCCCTTAGTTTTTTTCTTCTTTTTTTTTTAATGCTCATCTCAAAGGGCATTTTCCCTTGATCTTTGTTCAATGAATTTTCTGTATTGAAATTATTTTGTACTTTCTGAGTCCTTGTAATCTGTCTAAGCTTTGATTAGATCTTACCTTTTCTTTGTTTAAGATTTAAATTTCTTTATAATGTGCATTTTATCCATGCTAAGACCTATAACTATAAGTATCATGCCAAATACAAATATAAATATTACAGTGATAAAGTTTTTTCATAAATAAGGACTGTACAAAAGATGAAAATGCTCTAAGCTTCAAAACAAAAGCAAAAGGAAGTTTATAGTACACATTCTTCAACAATTAATATTATTATTCTTGCCCCTTTTTTAACAATTTAGAAATAAATTGAAGACAGATTCAAAACATGAAATTACTGAATGAAGAAATCCTTCAAATAAGGAAACAAAGATTCCAAAATGGCAAAATTGTCCATCCTTTATCTCATTGCGATGAGAAAATAATTTTTCCCAACAATTTTTTTTTCTCTAAGCCTTCTTAATGACCACAGAACGTGCTTGCATTTTTAGGAAAATGCCCCTGCATCAAATCCAATTCTTATTTGGGAAGGTAAACTAATTTCATAAAGAAGAAAAAGCATTTAACTCAAACTGCTACGTCTATCTGCTACAGTTGAAATATGGATACAATTGACATAAATCACTATAGCCAACATTATCATTTTACTATGTCACTTTAATCAGCTTCCATGACGACAGTCAACATGGTGAGCATTATTTCAAGCCACCGTCCATGTGTTTCAGAATCGGAAAACCATCAGCTTTCACTATGTTATCAATGGTTCAAATGTCACAGAAAATAGTAAGCTACTGGAGCTAAAGTCTATGGCCATGGGTTACATACAAAAATGGAGTTCAAATTTCATAATATTACTGTTTATAGAAAGTTATTTAAAAGATTAAAAACTTCAAATAATACAAATGCAATCCTCAGCTTCTACATCGGGTTGACAAAATTGTACCAAACAAATCCAATAATGAATTTCGTCTCTCTGCCTTCTGGAGAGCTCAAGTAGAAAGACATACTACTAGCTGCCCAAGGTTTGTCCTCTAGTGGGTGTAACTGCTTATCTTACCACATGTTTTTATTCCTTTAGACATTTCACTATTTTATTGGATCCACTTGTGCAACAAAGAAGCAGGTAATTTATTAATAATTCTTAATATTATTTTGAACCTGCATCAATACCATCTTATATTATTTTTATATTATACATAATATTTTTATTGAGCTTCTACAAGACAAATTTGTGGAGTATGCATTGGGACAGGATAATATGCTTCCGTTAATTGAAGGAATAAATAAATACAAACGTCAGTATTCCAACTCTCCTAACAGAAGGGTTGAAGTTCTTAAGTTGACTGGTACATACCACCTTCCTAGTGTGATTTGTTTCAAGGTTTCAAAAGACCGGAGATCCAAAATTTTAATCGAAATGCTCTCTGGCAGAAGGCAGAGAGACATCAGCTTTCACTATGTTATCAATGGTTCAAATGTCACAGAAAATAGTAAGCTACTGGAGCTAAAGTCTATGGCCATGGGTTACATACAAAAATGGAGTTCAAATTTCATAATATTACTGTTTATAGAAAGTTATTTAAAAGATTAAAAACTTCAAATAATACAAATGCAATCCTCAACTTCTACATCGGGTTGACAAAATTGTACCAAACAAATCCAATAATGAATTTCATCTCTCTGCCTTCTGGAGAGCTCAAGTAGAAAGACATACTACTAGCTGCCCAAGGTTTGTCCTCTAGTGGGTATAACTGCTTATCTTACCACATGTTTTTATTCCTTTAGATATTTCACTATTTTATTGGATCCACTTGTGCAACAAAGAAGCAGGTAATTTATTAATAATTTTTAATATTATTTTGAACCTGGATCAATACCATCTTATATTATTTTTATATTACACATAATATTTTTATTGAGCTTCTACAAGACAAATTTGTGGAGTATGCATTGGCACAGGATAGTATGCTTCCGTTAATTGAAGGAATAAATAAATACAAACGTCAGTATTCCAACTCTCCTAACAGAAGGGTTGAAGTTCTTAAGTTGACTGGTACATACCACCTTCCTAGTGTGATTTGTTTCAAGGTTTCAAAAGACCGGAGATCCAAAATTTGGATCGAAATGCTGTCTGGCAGAAGGCAGAGAGACAAGTTCAACTGATCATTGGTTCTTTGGGATTTGGCACCCATATGTCCACATACTTGGGTAGGGCTTGGAAACTTCGCCCTAGGAGGTTCATGCAGCGAAAAGAAACCGAAAGAGCATATCATGGCCACAACAAAATTAAAAGAGAGTATCAAAATGCAAAAGATGGCTAGGGACATACAAATTAGCATGTGGTCAAAAGCCTAGCATTAGCCCTACCTAACTCATTATGGCCATCACCCAGTTCTTGAGTACATGTTGCTCCATTACATCAAAAGAAGGAACTCTTGCATGTCCCAACCCCAATGAGCAATGAACTGACTCATCATTAAGGGGTAACATAACTGCCACATCATTCAAAGCAAGATCTAACCTTTGAGCTATAAGCAGTAATATAAAGAAAAATCAAGAAAAGGTAAAAGGCGCACAAGAGAGGTGGAAAAACAAAGGCCGAGTTGGTAACTCACGCATCCACGAATGCTCCCTCCTCACATCTATATGTGGATCCCCCATCAACTGGTCCCTTTCACCATGGAACTTGGCCATGAAGTACTATCGCCTTTGTGATCATCATTCTTAGTCACTAACACATATCAATTGAAGGGTGGACTGAGGAAACGTCACCTCCCCTTAGGGGCTGAAAACATCTAATAGGGTTGTCCTTTAGCCACTCCTACCTAGGGAAACACAATTGCAAGTTCAAGGCCCTAATTTTGGAAGGAGATTTTTATATGAAGCATTTTAAAAACCCATGATACTCAAGCTTGGTTCACTTAGATGCAATAATGATTTTTGTCCCTAATAATTGGTTGCTTTCACTAGAATTTGTGTTGTGATTGTCAGGTGGTTCAACAGCCCATGTCATGGGCACCTTTCCACAGGTACCCAGGCCATTAGAGAAGCATATTGGTACAAACAAGTGAAGCGTTGAGACTCTTGGGCCTCCCAGAAATAACAAGATATGACACATGTACCAGAGCACCTCCTACACCCTACATGATGTACCACTTTGCACTGGATTTGATGATTCTTCAAGATGGCACCTAGCATGCCCCCTAGTCGGCCTTAGCACCAATTGATGGATGGCAACTGATTCAAGGCCCAGATAAGGATGGTCTCACCTTCAAATACTAGGGAGGGCTAGTTACTCTTGGAAAGCCCTCAATGTTGGAGCAGAGATGGACACTTTGAGTAGTTGGAGACCCATAGAGACCACTTTATGGCATCCCCATTGGATCTTGGGACCACAGGGAGCCATTGAGGTGGATTTGAGGGCCAACCCTCAAATCTTGATTTTTACATGCTTCTACATTAATTTCACACCTTATAGCACTTGGACATGGCATTTGGAGACTATTTCATGCATGATGTCAACCCTAGAAGCCTAGCGGCTCACACATGTGGGCTTATTGCAGCATTTATGATTGAAGCTAGTGGGTTGGCTTGTATCCCAAGCATATGTTGTCATCAAACTTTTTTTTAGGGGCTTGTTAGGCTAATTAGATATCATCTTCCTCATATAAATAAAGGTGAGGATCATTTATTCTAATCATCTCTTGTGACTATTTCGGCCCTCCTAGGAGATTTTCGGCCTCTTTGTATCTTGGAGAGACGTAATCTATGGAGTACTTTGTCTATTGGAGCTATTTTCTTGGCATTGGAAAAGTCATCATGGATCAATAGTGGATTATGCATGCATTTCATCTTGAAGTGTACCTTGTTATTGATGAATTTTTGATCTTATGTCCAACGAACCAAATCTATTGGTTATCTAAGGTTTTCCTATTGCACCATTGATTATTGAAGATTAATTGTATAGAATCAAGACATCCTCATTACTCATATATGGAATGTGAATAATAGTCCCTTTGGTGTGTTGAAAAGTTTAAATAGGTTCAATCTTCATAATGACATGTGTAATTGTGATTTTATGTAATTGATGAAAAGAAGAAAAATAAAATTATTATTGTAATGCTTGTCTCATGGGTTTCATGAGCAAGGAATTTTATTTTAGTGATGGCTCCGATTGTGAGCCTTTAGGATTTGTCACCTAGTCATAAAAGTCAATTTGAGTCTATGTCATGTATGAAGGACTCTTCTTGGGCATGTTATATATTTATATAAGTCCTTAAATAAGTTAGAAAGCCCTCCAAGACCAAGACAAAGTCACCTCCTTCAAGTCAGCTTCAAAAGAATAATATAATCTCTTAAACAGACATGTCGGCTCAAAATCATGTCATGTCGGCTTATTTTGATGGGAAACAACTATAGATAGGGTTGTTCGTATTCCATTTCAGAGCAGAATCTCAAAGAATTTCCGGTGAATTCTGAAGTGCAAAGGTCATCAAATAGGAGCCTTATAACCAATGAGGTGAAGGAAATGAGCAGCGAGGTCATCAGATTTGTTTTTGGGACTTTTTTAGCGTTGATCTCCTCTCACACGTGTGAAGGAGAGGACTGAAACTACTGCAAAAAAGGCCGAAGTCTGTTTTGTTGTGATAGAAGTTGAACTCAAGAAGCCGAGTTGGAAGAGAAGACCATTCAGGCCAAGCAAAAGAAATTAATGGGTTGGATCACCACATATATCTCACATGTGTTGCATCAAAGGTTCCCAAGGAGGCCGAAGTAGGGTGCAAGTCTGAAGCAGAGAAGAGGAAACCGAATTCTAAAGGGTAGACGAGAAGGAGGGAGAAGAAGAGGTTTGGCTATTGTTGACTCAAACAAGAAGGATTCCATCAAGGAAGGTTTGTGACTTGGTCTTGGGGTGGAAAATAGGTCAAGAGTCTTGGTCTTAGTATTCGTCAATTGGAATCTCTATAAGAAGAAGAATTTGTTCGGGTTTTCCTCTCACAAGTGAGAGGTTTTGGCCCTGGATGATAGCCTATATTCTGTGTCTCTTGTCTCTTTATGGTTTATGCATTAGTAGTTGTTTGATGAAGAAGAACACTAATAGCTTAAGTAAAAGAAGATCCTAATCTAAAGAAGTAAAAAGCACTCACAAACAGTCACTAATAGAATACCAATCCCTTAATTGCTATGCCCTAGATTTCTCAACATGATATCAAAGCTAAGGTGACTAAGTCAAGGAAGGGCATCTTATCAAGGGACACTCAAGGATCAAATCTCAAGAAAGGCATCAAAGCGAAGATCATCTTGAAGTCAAGATCTACAACGAAAGCATCAAAACCCTAGATTCCTACTATTGAAGACATCATCAAGAAGTCATCATTGATCTTCATCAACAAAGACTTCACCATCAAAAGGGACCTCCCTCTTTGTGGGATTAAGGATCATTATTAAAGAAAATTATCTTCATCAAGGAGAAGTTTTCTATTCTTTATATCATCATCAACATCAACGAAGCAACAAGGAGGAGCATCCTATCAACTATATTTATGTCCACATCTAAATCCGTCAAAATGTCTTTTTGCAAGGAGAGCAACAAATTGGTTAGGGCTTCAAACTATCTTGCATGGAAGAAAAGGACAGATATGAATCTCATTAAAAATGAGGTTATGGAACATGTCAAAGGATCAGCCACTAAACCAAGAAAGGAAGATGCTCAAACTCTTGCAAAGTATATGAAAGGGGAAGTTAGGGCTCAAAGGATTCTCATAGAATCCATCAAAGATCCCCTCATCCCATATGTATCTAAACATGAAACTTCATAAGAAATCTATGACAAACTAGTAGAGTTGTATTCCATAAGCACTATTGGAGAAGTCATCTCATTAAGGAAAGAACTCCACAAGTCGAAGACGTCAAGGGAAGATGGAATAGCCTCATATTTTATGAGGATATCTGAAATTCGGGATCAACTACAAGATCTGGGAGAAATCATGTCTGATAGAGAAATGACTACAGTTGTATTAAATGCACTACTAGAGGAGTGGGGTAACTTTACTTCAAGTATTTATGAGAAGAAAGAAGCTACTCCATTCCAGGATCTATGGTCATTGTGCAAGATTGAAGAATCTAGACTAAAGGCCAAATCTGATGTGGGAGCAAGTGAGCAAAATCAAGCATTTGCTGCAATGACAAAAAGAAAGGAAATTTTTGGAAAGTTTGGTCCTCAGAAAAAGAAGAAGAACATGGCTAAAATACAGTGCTGTGGGTGTCAAGAATATGGGCACTATAGGAGAGATTGTCCTAAGCTCAAGAAGGACAATTGTCAATAACAAAAGAGGAAGAGAAGAAACCCGCATCACTGAGGAAGTGGAGGAAGCTGAAAAGAAGAAATCCGAGGAGGAAGTAATAGATCTCCACTATTGAGATAATCTTCCTCACATAAGTTCTTTTCAAGTTCCTAAGTCTTTTGTTGTAAGATATGGCTATCATGATTCACCAAGTAAAATAATGGAATGCATCAAGGCATCATAGAAGCATTGAAAGCAAGAGCTCGGGATAGCATCATAGAGAAGCATGAAAGATAGTCAGAATCTATGGAAGTCAAGGATATAGCTCTTGGGAATCTCATTGAAAACAAAGTGGCAAGGTCATCTAGTACAAGGTTCATCATACATCTGTCAAAAGGAAACATCTGTTGATGAGGATACTTTAGATCCTCAAGATTCTCTGATGGAATATTCATTGAAAGGTTCACCGATCATGAGGAGAAGCAAGTGTTTCATCAAGAATTCAAAACTTATGGAATTCATGGGACGATGGTATGATGACATAAAAGTGAAGCAGATCAAGGGATTGAAGATCTTTCAATCAAGGAAGCTGCTCCAGAAAGAATGGATGATCCAAGGAAAAAAGAGGTATGTATGCTTAGATTTGATATTGTGGAAGTCATGTCATATGGTTGCAGATATCATGAACCAGTGCTCTATCTTAAGAGCATGATCAAAAGAAAGGATCTCCTCCCTCAAAGGGATGCTGGAATGCATGGGTCACGCATTCACTAGATGAAATCAACATAATATGTCCTCATATGAAGTATGAGGTGGTTGACTACAATTGACGAACACTGATTGAAAGCTCTTGGGAATGAAATATGTGAAGAAAGGAAGGAAGAATCATGGAATATGCAACTATGGTAAAGGAAATCAACATATGAAAGACCAAGAATATTTGACTAGGATATCTCCATGAAAGATATGAAGACTCTGATGGAGTCTGAAAAGAAAAGAGACCCTTGAAAATATATATTTTTGGGAGATGTGTCGACATGTATGTATGATGTTGATGCAAACTAGAAGACGTCATGATGAAAGGCCATCACAAAGGTAATGTTGATTTTAATGTTCATTCCTTTATTTTTTGAACAAATATCTAGATGGGTTTATGTAGATCTATGGATGTATTCCACCACCGATGCACATGTAGTAGGATGAAATATCCTTAAGTAAACATGGCATGAAGAAAGCAGCATGGCGATCAGATATGGACTCGTGGATCATTTTCTGATGATGACATGGCTGACTCATGGATGAAAGTGATGGATGGTCAATGCCCTATGTAGAAGTCCCAAACATGAAGACTCCTGGATAACGAAAAGAAGTTCATGACATTGTGAGGAGGAGTTCTTCAAAGCAGTTAGTTGTCCCATCTGTAGGTTTTAACCCCGTACAGAAATTACCTGCATACGAATTCTAAATCACAGGAAAAATAAAAATGCGAGAGCATAACACAT